>JADKXX010010514.1:0-47976 GCA_017310255.1 Butorides virescens | reverse complement strand
AGGAAGGAAGGAAGGAAGGAAGAAAAAGGAGTAATTTGGCTAAAGAGAAAAAAGAGAATGCACCAATGAGGAAGGTCCACTTTTTTTTTTTTTTTTCCCATGGTGCTTACCAGCAGCAGGAGGATTGTGCATACTCACAAGAAAGATCCTGGTGTGAGATACGAGGTTTGTATAGACATGCCTCTAGAGACCTGACACCATTTAACTGCTGCCCATAAAACACAAGTAGTTTGCAGAGAAAACCAGTATATCTCCATGGGGATCCAGCAGAATGGCAGGCTTCAGCAACATAAACAACATGGACACATGGAACCTGCTCTAAAATCCATGGAGTTATCCCCTCTCACTGTCTGTAGGAGGCTTACACTCAGGTCCATAATGGCTATGCAAAAGGCATAAGACCTCATTTCCTCTGCCCCATTTTCTTAGTCTCAAGTGTTTGTGGAGTGAGCCAGTAAACACTTAGGAAGTGAGGGCATAGCGTTCATAATCTAAAGAGCAAATGATCCAATATCTCCATAACTCCACTCAGTTTAGCATGTGCCCCTTGAAACCATCACCTAGGTCCTCCTTTCCTGCTGTGTGGAAGATCAGTATGATCCACAGAGTGTTGAATGTGGCCTGATTGAATCTGAACCTGCCACGAGGCTGGCACAGCACCAGCAGTCAAAAATAGCATCAGATACACAGTGAACTTCATGACTCACTAAAGGAGTTTTCTTAATCCAAAAGCTTCTGACTAAGACTGCTGGTGGTGGTGGACATCATTCTTCACTGTATTGCAAACAATGTACTTAACAGCAAATGCTGTTTTCCTCTGCTCTCTCCTACACACATTTAGTATCTAATCTCTAATGGTGGTGCTTGAAGAATGAATTAGTACTGTGTACATGGATTTCCCCTGTAAAATATTATTTTCATTTTCCAGGTACTGTTGGCTGGGTGCCTGTGTACAGTATGTCCAGTTTTTTTTTCCACCAGCCATCACTGCTGTGGCAGCTCACTCAGAGACTGAGAAGACAAACCTCTTTGAGCTTGCCTCCCAAATGCAGGAAGAATGAGCACATAAGCTCAGGCAATATTTACAGGAGTTTCAGCTATGAGTGCCAGATGTGGACTATTTTGTTTTCATGTTTTGCCTGTGTATTGCTCAGTCAAAACAAGTTAATTTTAAACTGAATGTTTTCATTTTGGAAAAAAAAAAAAGGAAAAACAGAAAAGCTCTTTGTGCTTTCATCAATCCAAAACAACTGACATAGGAGTTCTGATTTCTGTTGTCTATAGATCCTTTAGGTTTAGATCTTGCAGTGTTATTTATTATCAAATAAACTTTTGTATTGCTTTTTCGACCTCACTAGTCAAGGGTTTACTCCTGGATGAACACTCACGATGACCACATAATATAGCATAGCAGAAGCCAGTGCAGACAGTACCATGTTGCTGAAGCATGAAATCCCACACAAGAGCATTGAAAAGACTGCTGTTAGGCAGAAGTCCCATTAGATTTCATCCCATTTGTTTTATTTTTTTCTCACAGTGTTTTTGTCCTGTCTCACTGCCTTCTTATTTTTCTTACCCTATGCAGCATAGAAAGCTGAAATATGCTAATATTTCCTGACAAAAATTTTGACATTCATTACCCTCAACTGCTACAAAAGGACAAGAAAACTTATTTTTGTATGCATTTGGGCAGGCTTTCTCGCTAGTGTTTAGCTCAGATAGCATGCTGTCGTCTTCACCCCTGGACTGAGGGAATGGTCAGCTAGTCTCAGTGCATCAGCAGTGTCTACAAAAGGTCTCGCAGAGAGATCAGGATATGCAATGCCCTCGATGCCCTCTCTTCACTGCCCAAGCAGTTCTGCTTTAGTAGCACTTCCAGATTGCTGGGTCTGATTCTCAATAAGCAAGAAGCAACTGCGTGATAACAGTAAGTACTCAGCTAAAGTACCCAGCATTACTCAGCTGAAGAATATGACTCCTCCTAGACCTCTCATTTTTTATTCAGGAAATGCAATGGTATTTTTATCTACTGATCACAAGTATTTCACTTCAGAAGCCACTAGCCAAGTAGCCTAATTAGTTCGGTGTAAGGTGCTTTGTTCTGCTATGAAGTGTTCCTGTGTCCACTTCTGACCCTCTTCTCTATGTGCTGTGGCCACCACTGAGCCAAAGGTTTTATTAACTGTACATTCAGGTTTCTGCACCCACTGTTTGTTCCGATGAATAGGCCCTGCCTCGCTGAGCAGAACTATCTGACAGGTTGACTAGCATCTCCCCTTGCACAGCCTGAGAAGGGCATAACATCGTTTTAAATTTATGAGTGCCATCAGAATGCTTTTAAGCTTCACAGCAACTGTTCCTGCTCTTTCTGCTCACCCCAAGAAGTGTGTGTATGAGAGGAGGGGGAACAGAGACTGCTCCTGAATTGTTGGCCCAAAGAAAATGCCATTCTGAACAGTGGGTGAGGCTTCCCCAGGAGAAAGGTGGTCAGTGTCTAAAATTATCTTTATTTTGCCCTCTTAAAATTAGTTCTGGAAGGATATGGCTAGACTGGATAGTTTAGTGCAGAGGTACTTGAGGGAACTCCTTTCGTACCAACCTGTGTACCAAAAATATCTTAACCACAGCAACATGCAGCTTCACTTTGCATAATTGGTCCAGGTGCACTTATTTGTAAGAATGTACAGGTATTTCTATAGGTAGGAAATACTCGCAAGGTACAGATGGTAATAATTTGAAAACAAAACCCTCTGTATTTCTGCCTTACACAGATGGATTATCCTGCAGAGCTCTAAGAACCAATCCAACTATCTTCTCTGTATGATTCTAAAGCAGCACATACCATGAGAGTATAAACTGCCCTAAGCTCCCCATGTGCGCTTTAAAGCAGCTAGGTGAGGCAACACAGGAGTAGGCAACCACTGAACTGGTTACACACTGTAACACCAAGACTTTAGGTGAATTCAGGCGTCTTAATGAGTGAATTAAAGATTCTTTTGGTTTTGCTTCAGAAACCCATAGTCTGAGTTGATTTCAATATGAACACAGGTGAGTCTTGATGGATTTGACTGAATTTTGCCTTGAAAGCTGGTGTTTTTTGTTTTTTTTTTCCTAGCCAAGTAAAGGCATAGTAGAAATGTGTAAAATATTTGTTTCTGTCACAGTGAACATTAAACCTTGGGTTCTGGCCTTTGCAAACTGAACGTGGTTTGGTGCATTTGCAAACCTCAGGCCATGCTAAGAAAAATTCAGCAAACACAGGCTGAGATTGTTGGCGTTGCTGGGAAGTCATCAGATTTCCTTCATCTCAGCTGGCCTCTTTCCTTCCTCCCTTGCCAAGGCCTAAGCCTCCTGAAGGTACGTATGCATGGGAGCAGTAGAAAAGGCTGGGAAGCTTTAAAGTAAGGAAGTTTTTATTTAGGAGTTGGTGGTTTAATTTGAGAACAGAGGGTTAATTTCGCACACTCGTGTTCCTCTACAATGGGGGTCAAAATCCCAGTGAAAAAACAACTCAGCAGAAAAGCTAATCACTAAAATATTTCTTCTTCCACAATGTGTCACACAGATGGAGCCGAGAGGCAGAGCACAACCTTCATCTGCCCACGGGTGTTGTCCCCACCTAAGAAAGGCACATTTCCTGCAAAGCATCTCATCAGCTCATCTACTGTGTGCTTCCTCCCACTGACAGAGGATGTAAAACATTACAAACTGGGGACCAGATCAGGGTGAGCAGAACGCTAAAGCTTCAGCACTCCAGGCCGTAAAGCAGGGTGCATGATCAGTAAGAAGTCCCTGCATTGCTCTTGCCCGTGCCAAAGCCCAGAGTTCAGACAAATGAGCATAAAAATCGGAGGGGGGGTGACTAACCTGTTTCTGAAATTCCTCTCATTCATCTACATAAAGAAAGAATTACAGCTGGTAAAAGCAAATCTCCTGAAAAGTCGTTTTATGTTTTCCTGCTTAGATAGAACTGAGGGGATACAAACTTGTATTTTCATATATATAAATTAAAATAGCCCTTTAAACATACTGGCACACAAAATAATCCTACAATAATTCCTCAAATATTTCATACCTTCGGATAGCCAACACAAATTCAGAAAAGAGGCAAAGGAGCAAATAAAAAGGGGAAAACTAAGGTGGAAGATCATGAAGGGCAAAGAAACAACTGTGAGGAATTAGAGGTAGAGAAAAGGTCTGTGAAATAAGGGGTGTTGAGATAAAGCTCTTCCTCCTGTCCACATCCAGGAGTATGTGGCTGAATCAGAAAACTCCTGTAGCTAATAAGTGTTGTATGCAGAAAAATACCTGCACCTTCCTATGGCTGCAAACTTGGTTTGGTTCTGTTATTACTGTCTGTGAAGTAAACGGGACCATAAAAAGGGAAAAGTTTATTTTGTTTAATTTCTTTTATTTCCACCCAAAGTAATTTTATTCTTTATACATTTCTTCACATGCCAGCAGCCTTGCTTCCAACATTTTAACTTTGGCAAGAAGTAGCATAAGTCAATAAAAAAGAACTCCCACATGTCATGCGCAATAAAGACTTGGGTACAGTTTTCCAAATGACTGTAAAGTAAAATTTATAGAAAAGCTTGCAAAGAACTTGTATCTAGAAATCGAGTCTCTGCTTGTAAAAGAGGTTAAATTCTTTTTTAAGAAAAGCTTTCATATGCATCTCTCGGGCATGTCCTATCCTTGCTTAAATATTTGAGAGGGAGAAAGTAACTGGGATCAGTGAGAACATTTCCATAGACATACGCTATATGCTAGAAATCTACAGTACAAAATTAAATTACTTCGTTCTTTTAAATGACATTTCTAATTTTCACTTATCAAGTATTTTTTAAAGGTAAAAGAAAAGTAAAATAACAAGGAACACATCCCCATGTGTATTTATTTTACTTTGTAATTCAAGTCAGTCCAATTGTGCTGCAGGTTATTTAGCTTAAGTAATGCTAAAGTTTGAAAATTACACCCAAAATTATTTTTGGATCGTATTTACTGAGATAAATAATACAGGAATGATTGATTTATTTGCATGTTTTGAGGTTTTGTGTATTGCTGAGCTTGTGCTTAAATTCTGATGCAGGCAGGCTTTAAAAAATCATATTCATAGCAAAGCAAGGGAAACATCTTCCATTTTCTAATATGAAACTAAATTTTAAAAGTAGGCATTGTCTTTTATTTGGTCAAAATACAAATTTCTCTCTTGACTTCAGCAGGCTGAAGGAAAAGATCTGTAACTGCTTTCCTAATTGCCCAATGCACATCTGTAAAATGGCTGCTCCTGTCAGGCAACGGCTGGTTTCACAGTCCCATTAATTTTAATTTGTGAAGTACTGGTCTTCAGAGAGATGGGCTTCATTACTTGATATTTAGTGGCCAGCTTAATGGATTTGCTTAATTATATAGCTTCTGGTCTGAAAGAATGACATATTAGGACATTCTCATACCATGTTCCTTCTCTGGGAATTGGGAACAAGCATCCACCATTTCTCCCAGCAGCACAGTGAATACTGGCCACATTGCAGAGCTGGGAATTTGCTGAACAGCCCAAAGACAGTAGGCTTTTCCTGCCGTGTCCTGGCACAATGAATAGCACAGTTTAGGGTGGCTTTTCAGATGTGCCTTACCAGGGCTAATTCTGATGCTGGCCGATGGGGTTGCTCAAGGCATGCACCTTGGATGTAGTGAGGAGGCAGCTGCCCACTAGCAGCAGAAGCAGAAGCCCCAGGGCTGCAGTTTCCAGCAGGCAGCAAACCCTTCAGCTGTATCTCATGGCAAGAAGCAGTTGTGGGAGGCACAGGCTCTTCCAGACCAGCTACCACCCGATGCAAACTTGTGTTAAGAAGTCCCTCATACTTCAGTGAAGCTCTGGCTCCATTTCATGGTGGGGACCGGAGAAGGGGCCATGCAGTAAAGGGGAGCAGTGGAGCACATCTGTAAACACCAAGCAGGCTGGGACTTGCCTGACTGCCATGAGACCTTCCAGCCATACAAACTAAACCTGAGCACCATACATGTTTTAAATGGGAAAACTATACCTCCGTTTCTTGGTTTTAAGCAATTCACTGCCTGTGCTACCTGTCCTTTGTACAAGGGGATATTCTTGTGACACCTAAACCCACCACTGCGGGGAGCAGAAACTTGTCCATTCATATTGAGAAATATAGAAGCAAATACTTCCTCAACCAGCACTCCTCAAAAACTTAAGACTGACTTATTTGTCCAGTCAGACTTCTTTTTAGGGTTAATTCACAATCAAATGGGCTCTATCCTTCATCACTAACTGAGCTCATTTTGCTCCACTGTGGCTGATTATCTCCAAGGGCTGGCATGCTTATTGATGGGTTGGGTTTTTTCATGGTAAGACAGAGAAGATATTTCCCTAGTATCATTTCTGTAGATCAGATCTGACTTCTCTAAAAATACATAACTTCACTAAATGGATACATGTCTGCATATAAGTAGCTGAATTAAGAGGTGTTACATTAAGGATTCTCCTTTAATAGAGGAAGAGAAATACCTCAGAATGGGACAAAGAAAATTTTAAGAAAGCACCAGCCCTAGCCATGAAAGATCTCCTGTTTGTTATTTACATAATAAACATGTCCCAGATTTTGCACTCATGTAGAAGGGTATGACTGTTTTCCATTTGTGGTTTAAAATTCTGACAATTTGTTGCTTCCCATAAATGCAGGTTATCTGATATGGAAATTTAAGACCTAATTCATACTTCCATCCTTTTTTTTTTTCTGGTAAAATAAGGCTCCCTAAATGGTGAGGGGGAAGCCTACCCATGGACATTAGCTTTCACCTCTCGAAATCCAAAGAAATGGAACTATACGGAGTAGGATCTGACCCAAGTAACAGTGCTTTTTTTTCTGAGCTACCAAAATGTGTCATGTAACAAAATCCATACTCTCAATCCAGTCCATCCAGATGGTGGTCCTGCAGCTCTTGTCACTGGCAAAATATTTTATTTATCTTTCTAACACTTGCATTATCCTGTTTTTCTATCACTGAAAAGAAAGAAATGTTTTTTAAACTAGTCTGGAACGTATGGGTATGAAATGGATCTTCATAAAGAATTAAATCTTTGAAATCAAAGCTTCACTTTGGCAAGGTGACCCGCTTAGTGGATGAGGGAAAGGCTGTGGATATTGTCTACCTGGATTTTAGTAAAACCCTTGACACCATTTCCCACAGCATTCTCCTAGAGAAGCTAGCTTCTCATGGCTTGGATGGGTGTACTCTTTGCTGGGCAAAAAACTGGCTGGGTAGCTGGGCGCAAAGAGTGAATGGAGTTAAATCTGGTTGGCAGCCAGTCAGAAGCAGCGTTCCCCAGGGCTCTGTATTGTGGTCCCTTCTGTTTAATATCTTTATCAATGATCTGGTTGAGGGGATCGAGTGCACCCTCCCTAAGTTTGCAGACGATGCCAAGTTGGGTGGGAGTGTTGATCTCCTGGAGGATAGATCCCTCCCTACAGAGGGATCTGGACAGGCTAGATTGATGGCCAAGGCCAATTGTGTGAGGTTCAACAAGGCTCAGTGCTGGGTCCTGCACTTGGGTCACAATAACCCCATGCAATGCTACAGGCGTGGGGAAGGGTGGCTGGAAAGCTTCCAAAGAAGGGCCGCAAAGATGGTGAAGGGTCTGGAGCATAAGTCTTATGAGGAATGGCTGATGGAACTGGGCCTGTTTAGCCTGGAGAAAAGGAGGCTGAGGGAGACCTTATTGCCCTCTACAGCTACCTGACAGGAGGGTGTAGTGAGGTGGGTGTTGGTCTCTTCTCTCAAGTAACAAGCAATAGGACAAGAGGAAATGGCCTCAAGTTGTGCCAGGGGAGGTTTATTGTCCAGGGATTGGATATTAGGAAAAATTCCTTCACCGAAAGGGTCGTCAAGCGTTGGAATGGGCTGCCCAGGAAAGTGATGGAGTCCCCATCCCTGCAGGTATTTAAAAGATGGGTAGATGTGGTACTTAGGGACATGGTTTAGTGGTGGACTTGGCAGTGCTAGGTTGGCAGTGCTAGGTTAACAGTTGGACTTGATGATCTTAAAGGTCTTTCCAACCTAAATAATTCCATGATTCTATGAAATGTTTCTATGTTTTAGAGATATTTGCTTGGCTATGCTATCAGCACTGTTTCCCTAATGGCAAAAGTAATGTCAGCATTAAAAATAATTACAAGTGTAAAAGAAACTCCATGACCTAAATTAGTGGATGCACTATGTTATCTACAGAAGGAAGAACTGGGTGTGTTATGTACTGTGCTCAAGGCTATCTAAATTCCTTAGCTTTAGATAGTTTGGCATTAATTACCTATAATTATTTTTGCCCTTTCATTGAGATTTATGTTGGTCTGAATCATCCTTTAAAACCTAATTAAATCAGCTATTTCCTTTTCTCTTAGTCCTGTTCAATGCTGAGTTTGTTCTCATTTTTTCATATTTGGATATTAATCTTTTAAAAGTTTGTGAAAATCCCTGGAGAAGAGGGATCCGCATGAAACAAAGTGACATTAATGAATGCAGCTGACTGATTTCTGAGAGATTTTATGTACTCAAGTAACTAGATTTTCCAAAGTATTTAGAGATCTTGTTTGATGCCTTTTGAAAATCTGGTTCTGAGTTCACTATGATACTGTCCCACTGCTTATGTGTAAATCTCCCCCAAGAGCTAACCCTGTGGTCATAGATTTCAACTCTTGCCATGCCCTTTCTTTTCTCAGTCTGCAAGTGATGTAACTCTTCACAGCTCCAGGAGCTGAGCTTTAGGTCTAACAAGAGAAGCCCAGGCTTACAGCTCCATAGTATCCTCGGTTCAATCCTAATGTGAGAGCAAAAGCAATGTCTATTGTAATTGTAGGATTAATACTAATTAATAGTTGTCATAGTTTTAAAGGGAATTTTGAGTACACAACAAAGGATCCTCTCTTTCTTTCTGTCTTTTTTTATATGTGTGTATGTATATATAAAAATACATTTATTTATATATATAAATGTCTATGCTTCCCTTTCAATAAGGAGAGAAGGAAGGCTTGCTCTCTGTGAATTCCTTTTTTTTGCTATATTTTCAAGCTGCAGTGTATTTATTCACTTCCTCTGACAATGAATCTGCAGAAACTCCATCAAAACTGAAGGAGTTGCACCTGTGTAAAACTGGTTCCAGCATCGCACCTACTGTGTAGCTATAAGTAAAATGTACTCATTTTCAGAATCCCACAGAACCCAAATATTTGCTTTAAATGGATGTAAGCAAGGTCACAGCAATCTTTATGAGATTCATTATGGCTCTTTTTAATTCTTCCTATATAATCCATGAAAATTAGGAAGTAATAAGAACTCTTTAAGCCACAAGCAGAAAAAAAGACTTTGTAAAACAAGAGCAAACACTAATGTTTGGAATACAGAACTTGGTCTTATTAATTTGCACAGTAGGGGTACACATAGACAGAAAAGTGTAATGCCTGCAGGTTCTCAATATGCAGGAATGTGATAATACCAGTAACTGTCTCCTAATTTAGAGTCCTCCTCATAATCATGAAATGCTTTAGTAATTTTAAGGCACTCTGCTCAAACTTTTTAATTTGCTTTTAAATTGAAGCACCTTTTACACCAGAACTGTATAGTGTGCACTAATTACTGATCCTGGCTTACAGCTTCAGTGCTTTAGTGTGCCTCATTCCCATGTAATTGCATCTACTTCCCCATAACCATGCCCTTTTCCACCCCTGTTCTATGCATATGCAAAGTGTGTTTCAATTCAAAGCAACCCCTCAGCATATGCAATTTTACTTCTGAATTCTACCCAAAGGAACAAGGGAATGTCCTCTGTATGGCTAAACACAAATCCTCTGGTGCTACTGCAGGATCATCAGGCACATGGAATCCAACAGGAATATGCATGGAATAGATTTTTTTTTATTTTTTTTTTATCATCCAAGCAGTGGAGCAAAAGTGGATGATTTAACTGAAAAAAAAATCCCACAGTACTGTTTTGTAGAAGAAAGCATATAGTCTTCAGTTGAAATGCATTCACAATTCTGGTAGCTTAAAACATTTAATGGAACTTTCTGATAATTTTCCCAGCTAATATCTAAGGAGAAGCAAAGTGAATTTTAGAATCTTATGCTGCATTTTTTTAAAGCTCCTCACAGATTTATTTTTTAACAGTATGAAAACACATTATTAATTCTGTTAATTGCTTGAAATGTTGTCTGTTAAAGCAATTGGGGAGTATATTGTTTTAGCTGGAAGTCAATGTCATGCAGCCAAACCACCAGATTCTAGAGGCAAAAAACAACATTCAGTGGTTTGTGAGCAATGGTTTGTGTCACATAAAATCATATTCACAGAGGCACGAATAGGAGGTTTTCTACTGCTCATGTATTTTGTATTGTAAGAAACTACCTGATTGCAAGAAGGGAGTGTGGATTTACAGAGGATGATAAGAAATTGTCTGCTCTAGCCCAATCCTCCATATATTCTAAAGTCTGAACTTGTTCCGAATTTCCAGTCCTGTTTAATTTATCTCTTGCTACTCAGTAGATGAGAGTTGTCATAGAGTAATTCCACAGGGGTCGCTGGAGTTGCACCAGGGATCACTTTCTCCCATTAAGTGTCAGCATTGTTGACTACCAGACGCAGGAAATTAATACAGCAGTGCATACTACAAAGCTGAGACATCATCTTCTCTCCAATGCACATTTATATCTGGCAAGCTGTGATACAGCCCTGAACTATGCATATTTCATGCATACAAATGGAACAGCGAACTTTCATAAGGGCATAGCCAATAGTGTCTTTTTTACTAAAACTGTTCCTTTTTCTTTAAAAAAAAATTAAAATGCATTAGAGTTGTTTTCCTTTTCAGTGGTAGTTAACAACGCACCTCACATTAAATACAAAGGGATGACAACTCTGTATAGTGAGCCAAAACCAGAACTGGCAGAAATCAATATTCAGCAGATTAGCATCTGTTCCCATCAGCTGAGAATTGAGAGCAACACTGTAAACTGAACAGTGCATACTGAATATGAAATTAGTTTTCTGCAGATATTGGGGCGGGGGGGAATATATAACTGGTTTTCCAGTGTTCTTCTCAACATATTGGATTGACTGGGACAGTAGGGTGAGCTCAGACCCCTGTTAGAATCTTGTAATACAATTTCTTGTGCAACTGCCAACATATAATTTTATGGGTAACTTTAGTTTAGGAGCATTTTACTTGAGCAAACTGTAATCACTACTGTAATGATTAGAATAAGGTTTGAAGGCTTTATTCACAGCTAGTAACTGCTGATCAGTGTAAACTATAGAAGTCATAGAGATCTGAAGCATGAATAGATTCAGTTTTCCTGGTGCATGTCCAAACAAGAAAAAAAAAAAAGACAATATAATTAATGCTTTGACACTGATGGAAGAAGGAAGTGTTCCCTTTCTCAGCCTACTTTCTATATTTTAAAAAGTGGATGTATGTTATTATCTTAGACTACATTATCAGCTAGAGATCAAAAAATCTCCTTTCCAGTGAGCCATTAGATATATAAGATGTGATTCATTGCACCAACTTCAATTAGCTTAAAGTAAAGCTAAGCCAATCTAAGCCTATGCCGATCCCTTAGCTTCTTTGTATAGCAGATAAAAGGGCAAAGGCACTTCCAGAGGGTGATTTTCTCCATTTACCTTTGAACTCTGTGACTGCAATCATAGGTTATTTTGGAGGCCTACCTGTTATACAGGAAAAATGAGATTTTTAGTCCAAAAGTAGTTTTGATGAAGACTAGTGGAAATATTAGGGGAAAATGATAAGCCAGCAGAGTTGAGGGCAAAGGCAAAGGGGAAGGCTTACTAAACACAGCTCCAAAGTTCAGGTGGTGGTTGGGGTTAGATTTCTTTTACCTGGACACTCTCACAAGACGTGAGCTCTTGAGTTTACTCTATTAGAAGGATACTGTATTGTGTGACTGTATTAACAAGACAAGCAACTGCTTTTCAAGACAAAGTCACTGAAAAAGTGATGTTACCTTCCTTCCTGAGTGCCAAAACATGACTTGAAGGATTGGAGGTTTGTTTTTCCTGCTGCAAGTGAAGACATCACTAAAGAAAGCAAGTAGTTTCTTCTGCCTTGGGATTTAGCAGTTTTTATCTTACAAAGAAAGCAAGCTGAACCTGTGTCTTGGGTGATTGAAAAGTTCCTATAAAAAAGACATTAATGGAAATATAGGACTGGATCAGGGCTTTATTGATTTTGTCACACTGTTCCTGCACAGCATACCAGCTGCTTCAGAGAAAAGTACAGGAAGCCTGACAGAAGGCAATTATGAAGTAACTTGCTGAAAAAATTCTTACTAGCCCACATTAATTAGAGGTTATCTTATGTCCTGGAAGCAATGAAAACTTACATCCCTTCCAGAAAGATTGTCATGCTATTTATCATTTTTGAGCTTCACTAACTTTTAAACTGCATCTTAAAACACGTATTTGTTGGTTCAGCTTTCAAGACTTAATGGCATAAAGTGAGCAGTGTTTATTTACAATGAAGACATAAACTCTTTTGTATAAATCATACCAAATTCTTCATTATATCACCAATTACTGTTAAGGATAACAAAATTGAGTCATCTGGCACCAAAAAATAAGCAGAGCTTTGAGGATTTCCCTCATAAATTCAGCAGAACATAATCACATTTTGTAATAATAAATTATAACAAACAAGATGAGTTTTCCTACTTTAAAAATCTGCTATTAATTATTAACTGGATCAAGCTTCTCTCCACTTATTTGACCTTATGACAAATACGTTTGGGAAATTTCCACCTCTGTATTTATGCCTGTTGCTCTCTGGCATATGATGCTAGGGCACACTCTCAAGCTTATGTCTGACAAGAAGAAATACAAACTAGATGATTGTAGACCTGAAGCTGGAGACTGCAGACATGTAACAGCAGTGAGAAACACCCAGCCAGAATCCCTTACAGTGTTTAAATATAACTGTATTAACTAGGCAATTAAAACTGACATGCTGTTTCCCCCAATGCTAGACACTACTAATAGTTCTATTGCTTTTACAATTGATCTTTAAAGCAGCACTGCAGTGTACAAGATTGATCATAGTGTAGCCCAGAATTAGGCTGTGCAGCTGGCAGTTCAATTTTGTACTTGCCTTTGGCCATCCTGCTTTCAGTTAAAGGGATTTTGGGTGAGGAAAGGGGCCTAGAGGCTGATCATGTTCCTCTTAATCCCCCTTCATCTCTCCCTATTTCAGAGTGGGTTGTGTTTTCATTGGTTTATTCTCAATTTTTGTCTGGTGATATTCAGTGTTGCCCTTGCTGCTGTAAGCCATCCTCCTGCAATACTAGCACACAGTCTGTTCATTTAGCTGGGACTGGAGAAGTCCCGACCCACCTCTGCAGCCATTGGCTGGGGTGGAAGGACCCCCTCAGCTCCCCTCTGCCTGGAGGACGCCTTGGCAAAAACTAGATTTGTTTTCACTTAGGAGACCCTTATATCAAAAAGGATCTGATCCAGTTTCATACGTTTTGAAAACTGTCAAGCTGTCTGTGGTTCAAATCAAAGAACCATTTTACATTTCTTGTGATGTATGTCAACGGTTGCCCTTTCAAAGCATACAAATATTGCCTTTGTTTCTGTGACAGACACCATCCTGCCCACACCTCTCAACGCTCCTGCTGTGGTTTCTGTGATTTTTTTATTCTGCTGGAACTTCCCAACACATCTGTTACTAAACAGAAACCCAAAAGGAAATCAGCTTTCACCTGTCAACTGCCATGTGCCATTTGACCTCCCCTTTTCCATCACTTTCCATTAGTGTCTTTCATAGTTTCGAGGGCTTTTTCACATTTACTATTTTTCTATCTATCTGCTCCTTTGGGAAGTGCGATTTTCCTTTTTAGCTACAGCCCCTTTGTTTGCCATGTTTACTGCATTAACCCCACACATAACGCTGGCTCCTCTTTGTCCTTGGGAAGTGCGTCCTTTGGCCTCAGGAAGATGTCTCCCCAGCTGTGTTCCAGTGCCTTCCTATAAGAATAGCTACCTTTGGCATCCACCACTGCTTACCAGTCCGGCTCTGCAGCACTGTCTTTTGTGCAACAGCTGTTTGGCTCACAGCGCTCAACCATTTTCTCCGCCCCACTGACCCAGTGCCACAAAACAGCACTGACTTGTAAAAAAACAGATGGATGGAGTGGAGAGATGGGAGCTTTTTTTTATGTGATCCCGAAGACACATAATTCAAGCAGATTTGGCTGATACTGTATATTCTACAACAAGAAAAATCCCTAAATGTATAGGCAGAGGATTTCAGATGGAAGAAGCTTAAGTACAAATTTAGAGTGTACTCAACAGTTGAACAACAGTTGTTCCACATTACAGAGCTTAGATTTACATACTCCCCAAAACTTCCCGATGTAAATAAACTGTAAGTCTATACTGCTTATGAGCATAAAAACACACAGCACTTAAAAACAACCAATGTAACTACCATAAATACACAATTAAGCAACAGCCAGCTGCTAACATAGAAGATTGATATTGCTTGAAGCTATGAATCATTCAGATTTGATTTGATTCTCATATTTACATCAGGTTACTATTATTATTACCAGAACTCAAGTCAAGTAATTTCTGATTTCATCCGTGCAATGTATTTTTATGTATCGAAAAGTGCAGGAATAGATCTTGCCCCACAGAACTTGATCCAAGATTGGCCATTGACTTCCATAGAACAAAAAGTTCACCCACAGGATTTTCTGTCCTCTTCTGGCCTCCACTGCAATTCAGGGCTTAATAAAATACAGAGAAGCTCAGAAAATAGCCACTTTATTTCAAGCATCAATAAAGGGTGAGTCTTGTGGGAAATTGGAAGCTTAAGATTACTGGGGATAGAGATTTTTTGGGGGGCTGCCCTCAAACTGCTCACAGCATCATTGGACTACTTTTGCAGAAACAGTCTTTCTCTGGAGGTTTTTCAAAGTGTATCTTCGTAGTAACTGTCACTACTAGGTACTTTCCAGAGGTATCTTTATGTTCATGATGTGACTTGGAAAACATTTCTTAGATACAGTGTTGGTTTCCAGCAAGGTTCTGCCTGGATCATTTTGGTTTCCATAAAACACAAAGAGCTTGTGACTGGCCCAGGGTGATTCTGATCCTCATCTGGTGTTAGATGCTGGCAGCCTCCTGGCACTCTGTCCTCCCATCTGATCACATAACCACATATCCTTATAAAACTCTAAATTTTTCTGCTTTGTTCAATTTTCTCCATGCACAGGCCATGGTTGTTACGCCTTACATGTTACGTTATGATAATGCTGTGTTTGTTCCAGCTCTGCTTCTTTTTTTGTTGTTTCCTCTCTGGATTAAACCTGCGACTCTTTAAATTCAACTGAATGTTTTTCCTCATGCAAATAGCATCAAGATTTGGACCAATTCACATTCTTTGTTTTATCCAGTAGTTAGGGTACCTAGTATAATTCTATATATATCCATACCCTAGTTACATGTTTTAACATTGATGTTTAACAGTGTCAGTGAGGCACTGTTTTGTGAGGACACCAAAAGGACTTTTTATTATTCTAGCAATCATTTCAGTGCTTAATTTCATCTGACCCTTATCAGCTTCCATCCAGAAAGTTTACTTCTGCATAGTTAAATATATAAACATGCACCCGCACACTCATCACTGTGTTCTTACATATCCACACAAATAAACATTTCCAAATATTTCTGGGTGGTGGCAAACTACTGTCTCTGAGAAACAGGCCAATATGGACCTCCACATGGACCTCCATGGAGGAAATGGGAGCCAGCAACAGATGACACTGGTTATTGGACACTTGGTACCAGAAGCTGTTGTGAGGAAAACAGCAAACTAGAGTTGAGAGAATTTTCAAGGTAATCATAGAATCATAGAATGTTTTGGGTTGGAAGGGACCCCTACAGGTCAGCTAGTCCAAACCCCCCTGCAGGAGCAGGGACTCGGCTAACTGGATCAGGTTGCTCACAGCCCCGTCCAACCTGGTCTTGAATGTTTCCAGGGATGGGGCCTCCACTACCTCTCTGGGCAACCTGTTCCAGTGTTTCACCACCCTCATTGTAAAGAATTTCTTCCTTATATCTAGTCTAAACCTACCCTGTTTTAGTTTAAAACCATTACCCCTTGTCCTGTCACAGCTGGCCCTACTAAAAAGCTTGTCCCCCCCTTTCCTCTGGGCCCCCTTTAAGCCCTGACCGGCTGCACTCAGCTCTGCCCGCAGCCTCCTCTTCTCCAGGCTGAACACCCCCAACTCTCCCAGCCTGGCCTCAGAGCAGAGGGGCTCCAGCCCTCGGAGCATTTTAGTAGCCCTCCCCTGGCCCCGCTCCAACAGGTCCATGTCCTCCTGGTGCTGAGGGCTCCAGAGCTGGACGCAGGGCTCCAGGGGAGGTCTCCCCAGAGCAGAGCAGAGGGGCACAATCCCCTCCCTTGACGCTGGCCACGCCTCTTTTGATGCAGCCCAGGGTAGGGTTGGCTTCTGGGCTGCCAGCGCACATTGCCAGCTCACGTCCAGCTTTTCATCCACCAGTACCCCCAAGTCCCTCTCAGCAGGGCTGCTCCTTTCATCTCCCAGCCTGTATTGATACTGGGGGTTGCCCCGACCCAGGGGCAGGACCTTGCCCTTGGCCTTGTTGAACCTCATGAGGTTCACACAGGCCCACTTCTCCAGCCTGTCCAGGTAATGTTTTAGGTCTCGCCTGTGGACCCTCAGTTATGACCATATTCCTGGCTTAGTTTTTGACGTACACAGCAGAAAGATGTACTTCTGAGAAATACTTTTGATTTAAGTAAGTAAGAAATGGGTGGCATTTCTTATTTTGAAATTAAGTGGTCCGCAAAATGATGACCAAGAAGTTCAAGTGTTAATAAGCTTTCATTTTAACATTTTACAAGTGTAAAACTTACCTGTGGCAGGTCTTTCATTTTTCAACATGTTGTCAATTCAAAATAGATTAACTGAAATGTTCAGGATCTGTTTTTTTGTAGATACTTCACTTCCAAGACAAAGTGAGCTGCTAGATACCGAGCATTGTTAAAGATCTTGCAGTAGCGTTTAGCAGTGATGTGAGGTGCTAGAGCTTACAAAAGAGCTTCTTGGGGCCTTCCCAGTGTCACAAAGAGAAGTGCTGGCTGGCTGGGACTCAGAAGTTAAAAGGGATATTCTGACCTTCCAACCAACTTGTGTCTGTGGGTATGGGCTCACTCTGACGGATTATGATCCTCCAAGTTATTTATGCACCTAAGACTCCTTGATGTCAGACCTTTGGTGTTAGGCATTAAAGAATTCAAATCACTATTTCTATCTACTCACCATCATGATTTTGTATATCCAGGTCTCTGCCTTCCTCTCCCTTCAGACACAGAAAGATGAGTGCTGTCTGACACGCATACAGCTTCAGCAGGGTGGCTGGGGAGGAACTACAACCCAGACCAATCTCCAGGGTGGCTGTTAGTCATGACTTAGATCCAGGATATATGGTCTAAGCCTCATCTACCATGAGCAGAAGAGCTCTAATGTTCTATGTTTTTAAATAACAATCTGACCTTTTTTTTCTGATTAATTTTTGAAAGAGAGTGGCAGCACTATGCTTTTTTTATAAGCATGTATCAGAGTGTGCTAGACATAATTTGGGAACCTTTCCCTCCTGGAAGCCTCATGGGATGAGGTGGCGAGCATGTACCTTTGGGAACTCAGTGGAGTGGATGACGTGCCAGGCTTGGCAGGGTCTGGTCTGAGGCAATTTTGGGTTTGCAGAAGGGCTCAAAACCAGGGGAATCTTTAAAGCCAGAAAGTGACAGCTGCATGTAGTTGAGAGGACTCTGAGGTGAGACAATAAATGATTAGTGGTTTCCATGATCTCACCTTTTGACTTAGCTGCCCCTTTTAGCCTCTGTGACTGTTTACATGCAGCTAGCCCTTAGAAACCTGCTCAATGTTAGGCAAGAAGTGTGTGCCCTGAATAAGAACTGGTCTTTTACATCTTTTTTTAATGCTTTTGGGGCTCTCACTGGCCGCCTTCTCCTCCATTTTATCTAATAGACCATACCTGCAAAAGGTAAAGCCAGCAGCCCTGACTCCTAAAAAGGGAAAGATATTTACTCTTCACCAGCTCACAGTTTTAAGAGATGTCACTTTACTGACTACAGACAAAGGCTTGCTTTTAGGAGGGGCTTCCCTAAGCAATGAACAAGAAGGATGAATATTTTCTTCTACTTTTGCTAAAGCTCCCAAATACATATTTTGTTCCAAGTACATACTCAAAATGTTGGTGGAATAAACTCTATCTGGATTTGTCAAATTTCACATAGGTGCACTTGTAAATTCACAGCAGGAACTTACTGATTTACATATCCAAAGTCTGGACCTTCAAAACCCAAGTAAGATTTTCAGTTGTCTATAATCTTTCTAGGTATTTGGTTTCTGCCAGTGAAGTTTTCAAAGCACCTACATCCCTTCTTCTGCACAGAAACTGAGCCCTAACATCATTGAGAAGGCTGGTACATATCTCAGCCTTAAGCCATATTGGGCTTCATAGGCCTGTCAGTCCCAGGTAGATTTGCTCAAAACTTATCCATTTTTACGGAAGAAAAAATGCTTCCTTTCATATGCAAACAGATATAAAAATAGGCCTGTTGAAAGTCACACTGTCATTTCAAGTGAAAATGGTGACACTTTCTTCAGGAATGTAATGACTCAAGTCCCTAAATAAGACAAAACCAAATAAATAACAACAATAATAAACTCAAGACACTAAAATTCCAAAGCAGTGCTTCAAAACCTATATTTAAGTCATTGCCCGTAGACCACTGGTTAAAGTACTCACCTGTAATGTAAAATCCCTTTTTCCTTTGGTTGAGGTGACTCAACCCTTACCTCCCACAGATGTGCTCTAACCCTAACTGCTAAAATGTATGGTTTTCTGAAGTGAGGAATTTCTCATTTTAAAGGTATTTCACTTTTCATGGAACAACTAAATAGTCATTGGGCAACTGAGAGTATTTGAAAGTTATGCTTTAGCCTGTGTTTAAGAATATTAATCTTCCTTGGAGGGAGGTTGGCTGTCCCATATAGCATAGACTAGCCAGGTAGGTTGCAGGTGTCAGCAACCAAGGAAGATGCTTTTCTATTTCTTGGCCAAGTACTTGAGCAATAAGCCCCATATTGGGCTTTTTATTGGTTGATTAAGAAAGCTCACTTGGAGAAAAGTTGGAATAAGTGAGCTGCCCCAGCCAGCTTGTGTGAAGAAGAGTTTACTCTGGCTTCAACCATCTGTGGGGGAACTGACCCCAGCCCTCTTGCTGTATGATGCTGCTCTCCAGCCCTCATTTCTGATGTCTGAGTGGTTGCTACCAACCACCTGGATTATTTGGCCTCATTCCCATTGCAACCCATGGCCTGGTTCTACCCTGTCATGTGCTCCCCTGTCGGTACTCTGGCCATCTCTGATACCATCCTGGCATGAAAGCATCCCACAACAGCACATTCCAAGCAAGTGTTGACCCAGGTCTGATTTGTAGTCATGTGATAACAGCATCACCTTGCACATGGGAGAGTCTGTGACACTTTCTAGGCCTCTTAGTTATCCTTTGGGAGCTACATATTTTCTGTGGGCTGCTAGCCGAAGAGCCCTGCCTGTATGGCAATGCAAATGATGACCTCTTCCTTTTGGAAAGAAAGTTGCCATGACTGCCAAACTAAGTGTGGTGTTTATAAGTATTGGGCACAATCTGAGCACATCTAACTAACTAGTCACCTTATAGTACTAGATATTGGTAGATGTCTTAGTTTCTGAACCTCAAATAGATTGAAGGATATAGACATGCTCTGTTTACTCTGTTCAGGCCTTAGGGCATGTTCAGGAGCAGAGCACTGAACACCAGGCAAAATCAGTTACCTCAGACTTCAGTGGTGCTAATATGGATTACATTTCTCTCTCTCTTTTATTTTTTCCCCTTGAACTTCCATGACTACTGCCTCCCAAGTTTACTTTCAGGCTTTTTAGTCAAATGTTGGTTCTGCTCTCATGCCTGACTTTGGCTGTGATTTCAAGTGAATGCCATGATAAAGGTTGACCTAAAAATTAGATGTTAGAATAAGGAGCTTGACTCTTCCCAAGAACATTTGTGCTATGCCCACCAACTTGTCTGATAATACTTGTTAAAGATTTTGACCAACTCAGCTCTTTGATTTCCTGTTTTTCCCAAGGCTTTTAAACCATCCTTGTTCTTAATACCCTTTGTTCATAAAGCCCTCTGTGAACGCTACAATATCACTGCTCTGGGCAGGACCACTAACGTCAGAGCTGATCTAAAGATTCTCTTTTTAACATGACTTTTCTGTCCCAAGCTCATACATACATTGCTCACAGATTTGCTAATGTGAACAGATGCTTTGTAAATATCTTTGAGAGGAAGGTAGTTCTGTATTTCTAAAGTTCACAAGTCAAGCAACATTGAAAGGCCTCTTTAACCTCAACCTTAAGCATCCTCAGCATATCATTAGGAAGATTAGCAAAGCATTTTGCACCCCACTGGATTTCCTTATATATGGAAAGGCCTGGCAGATCAAAGGAGACATTACTTCAAACAGCTTGTCACTTATCTTGTGCTTACCCTAGCACTGCTGACCTCTCAATCATCATATTTTACTTCCAGTAGGAACTGCTTTTAAGAACAACAGTTTATACTCCAAAATCTTTGTTTTGACCTTTCCAGCTTTCCCAATGTTCCTTATTACAATGTGTAATTAAAAAGAAGTGACAAACCAAATACTTGGCAAATAAAACGTGCTCAAACTAAGAAAATAGTTGCAAGTCATAGTTACTACTTGGTTCTGCTAATGAAGTGACTGAAGTCATGTTTATTGTTTATAGATTTGTCTTGTACTTGGCAGAAACCTTTCACAAACACTGAGGTCAATGATATTTGACCTTCTTTGGCATTTTCCAGCTAGGATGTGAATGACTAAACAGGGCTAAAAGGTTAGTCCCTGTTCTGCAGTTGTATCCATATGTGAGTCTGTATGGACCTTTACACCCACACAGAGACCTAGAGACGTCAGCTAGGCATTTTCCAGCTGCAAGGCCCACCCACATGGATTGACTGCAAGCATAGGTGCCTGATTCATGAACATGCTTTTTATAAAACTGTATTATTCATCAGCTTAGGGTATTAAACACTTCATATTTAAATTTCCTTCAGGGGCTTGTTATTTATTCTGTAGGTGTGTTTTAGCATGTTTTAACATGAAATTCCCTTTAATCAGCCCTAAAATGTTTTCAGGTTTATTACTTACGCTTAAAGCTGAATTGAGATATATATGCAATAACCAAGGAACGTGATTTTGTAAATAGGATATTTGACCTTTACATTTTCCAAAATTATAGCACTGGGAACTCCTGCCTAAACAAATCATCTGAAGAATTGAAAATCAGGTAGATAATTGTTACTTGAACATATTTATTTCAGCTACCATTTCCATTATAAGTCCCATTTTCATGGCTATATAATTTGATGTTTTCAATTATACGGAGCTTAAACTTTACTTAATACTTTTAACAAATAAGCATGGCAATTCAAAGTTAAATCACTATGTAGTCAGGGCTAGTTCAAAAAGTGTCATTGAACAATAAAAGGATAAAATTTGTGTTCTAAGTTTTTCTTACAGATGGTGAAAAAGAGCATGATAAAACGATGTTTTAGATTGGTTCAGTTTGAATTTAATGACTGTGACATTTTAATGGCATTTTAAACTAAGTATTTTGTTCCGTCCATCCTATTTCTTTTTTAATTAATGTTCAAACACTGCACCGTTCCAACAGCTGGAATATGTATCATCTACCACATATCATCAATCTCTCATCCTTAGACAGACAGGGTATGTAAACAGTTTAATACTAATTAGCTGCAATTAAATCAGACAAAGAAAACACACTCTGCTGTCATGTAGATGTTAAATTTGTCAAAACTGCAGAGACATACAAAAGCCTAGAAAGTCATTAAACCCTATTGTTTTCAAGAAGATAAATTCCACTCTTAGAGTCTATTGGTCTAAGAGGATTTATGCATAATAAGGGAAAAATTAGTTGCCATATGAGAATTTTATGTATTTGTCACTCTTACTCTCAGAGGCATAAATCAGAATTCGAGTTGATGTACCTGTGAGGTCGGTGCATATAAAAGCTGATGAGATTATTATCAGACCATCTGAAAGTAGAACCTCTTATTTTTGCCCCGTAGGTTAACAGGGTGCCGCTGCTTGCTGTCACCACAGTGCATCCTACGTTTGGATTCATCATGCAGGAGCCCCAGGCGACCAGTGGGAGAGCTTAGAATGTCTTCTGTACACAAGCATACACATACGTCTAATATGAAGCAATATTTATTGTCTCACTTTACATGTGTAGTGGTGATAGGAAGGCAAAGATGGACTGCAGAATTGATCCTGTTTTGATGATTAAAGGACTTGTCACAACTAGGCCAGAGGGTCAGAGAATCATGCCATCACTGGTATAGATCACTGGTCTGAAAGCTGAGGAGCAAGTGTCATAAATCAAAGTCATAAATCAAAAGATGTTACACAGAAGTAAATTAAAGGCAAACTAGCCAGAAACAAAGGAGTGAATATTGGAGTGAAATGTAATATCTTTGAGCTGATGCCAGCCTTCTCCCTCAAACTTTCTCTCCAAAACACAAAACTCTTCACCTCTTTCAGCAGGAATTATGCTTTCCCCTTCTCATCTCAGTGATGAGTCTGTCATGTGGGTTGGTGCTTGCCACAGAGCCAGTTTCATATAGGTTAGGGTAAGGATTAGCTTTGTGAAGGTGCTTGTAGCTCTGCTGGCTTAAATGAGAAGAGAATCTGGCTGCCACGATCTGATGTCACTACCTGATGTGTGGATATTCGCAGCCTGTGTGAGACACATTTCAGGAAAAGTAGCCCACAAAAGAGATACAGATGCTCCTTAAATGCAATCAGTTGATTCAGTGTTTCTTATAACAATATTGTGGAAAAGACTAGGAATCTTTAAGGGGTATCTCTGCTCTCCTCTGAAGGAGACACCACTGTTCAAGTAAACCAAGAGGGACTTAATGCAGCAACAGTCCAGAGATTTCTGCCTTACTTTACTGCTGAGGAATTCCTTCACATTGTTTCCATGAGGACTTTTAGAAAGGCATAATGGTCTTTTGCTGGCTGCTTGTACTCTTAACACCAGGGAGAGAAGAAGTCCTTTCATTCCATGCACTCACCTGGGAACCAGGGCATGCAGGGTGCCACTATCAGTTTTGTCACAGACTCCTGACTGCTTGGATGAGTTATTTAGGCTCTCTGTGGATCCTTTATTCCACATGGTAGAAGGCCAGGCATAATATTTATCTACATGTCTATTTATTATTAATTGTGATGTGCCAGAAAGTGTACCAAGGGGACAAGGGGAGACAGTAAAAGGGGAGATCCGTGTGCTCAGTTGGTCATGCCAAGCAGTGTTGTGCTGTGTTGTCCTTGTGGGATACTGGCTGGAGGCACCACTGTGATAACTCATATTTTAGGGCAAGGAGGAGGGATGTTCTGGGCAGAGAAACCTGGGATGTGACACACTTTGGCTTTCAGGTATTGTTACGAGTCAACAGGGAAGTTGAGAGATTGCTGCATACTGCCTTTGGGATGGGGTAGCAGCCCTGAGGGTCAGGGAGTGCAGGATGTAGTGCACACCCACCTTCATCTCTCTGAGCTGGAAGCTACATGACACACTTGCCCTTCTAATATTATGACACCCTAATTTCTGATATTCCCACATTGATGCATCAGACATGGTGTTTGTGCCATTGATTAATCTGGCCCACTAGTTTGCAAAATCACTCGCAAGAAAAAAGGATCACCAAACTGAAGCTTAATGTCCTCTGAGAAGATCTGCAGAGGTGATTTGGTTCAACATGAATCACTTTTCCTACAAGTACTTCCTGAGAGTGAACCCTATTTTAATAATCTAGTAAAAAAAAAAAAAAAAAAAGGGAAAGAAAAATAGAGATCTCTTTTCTCTTTATATCCAAGACTTAATAAATACACAATCAAAATTCAGGTAAAATTTGTAAGAGGTTAATAAGTATATGACATATTTATGAAAAATCAATCGCACTAGACTGAACACAACTTTACCCATAGGATGCTGCCAGGGTTTGATTTTTTTTTCCTACGTTTCCCTCCATGGCTCAATTAATGAGTGCTGCTGTTTTGTTTTGGTTTTTTTCCCCCCGAGTGTGCACTCACAAGTGCCTGGGCATGGCAGATGATAGCTGATCCCAGCCAAATGTAACATCATTGCCATCTAAGGTCAAGCTCTTCCTATTGTAATCCCAAGTTTTTGACCTGGTGTATATCTGTGGTCTGCTGGCATCACTTTGGCTGCAGATAAGAGGCTCAGGGGTAGAAAACTAAACAAATTTGGTATCTTGGTGCTTTCGCTTGAATCTGATACCCATCTGTTTTCAGGTAGGATCTTAATGGTCTGGGATCTCTGTATATTATGGCAGGTTTTCTGCCTGGGGTGGAAGCAGAGATTATTTAGGTTCCCTTTACTCAACTTTATTTGGTTCTGAGCCCCTCTCCTGAGGTTTGACTTAGCAGCCCAGGCTTCTCTTGGCCACAGGTAAGCGGCAAAGCACCTTGCATATGTATGGTGCTAACATAGGATCCCTCCTGCATGCATGTCTGTCTGTCTGTAGTGGCTGTCCTGAGAGAGGTGAGGAGACTTCCAGCAGCACTGCTCACTGCCATCACGCTTTTCAACAAAGGGGAATCACAAACCTAGGTTGGCTGCTCCCCCCTTCCCTCCTGATGCCTTCATTCACCTTGCTGTTGCAAAGAGAAACCCACTGGGAGTGGCAGACATCCCGCTGTACTGATATATTTGGCATTCAGGGGGCAATTTTTGTCCCAGAAGGCTCCATAGGTTGCTGCTCCCAAGACTAATCCTACACAGGCACTGGGACTTTCTCGAAAACCTGTGGTGCTGAGCAGGAAAGGAGACGTGCGATGCTGGCACAGAGCTGATGAACCTTCTTCTGCAGTGGAGAGAAAAGAGCTGTGTGGTGGGCTCCAAACATATACCATTAGCATTCATAAAATTCATTTCCTGCCAGGAACAGCCACCCAGCACTGAAAAATCATAATTTCACAGTAGATTGCCATGCAAGTTGAAATAAATCCCTGAGGCGGAGCACCACACAGTCTGTCCTGAAGCACACCATGCAAACCCCAGGAAGTTTGCTAAAGGAGATACTAAACACTCTGTTTTAAATGGTCTTTTTTATATACACAAATGCTTTTTTTTAATGTATATGTGTGTATATATATGTAAATGTGTGTATATGAGAAGTAGATAAGTACCCCAGGAAATATAATTCCCTATGAATGATAGCTATTATTAGAAAGAAATATAAGAGACTATTCCACCTCTGTACCATCTGTGTTAAAAAGCAGCTTTAAGGATCTAGCATCACTAAAAAAGCTGGCAGTGCATTTTTCTTATCTCTGCTGCCTCCAAACAGAAGATTAGTAAAGGTTCCCTGCTACTGAGCAATCAAACGTGTTTACCAAAAGTGACCATCAGCTACACACAGTCCTGCTTTTTATTCTGTAAAAGGATGACCTAAATGTCCTCCTTATAATTCACTGTACATCTTTCCCATGCACTTATTTTTTATAGTAAGTCTTTTAAAATATCCAGCATGCTCTTTCCACTGTATTTTTAACAGTATTTTGAGCAGATAAGCTATTTCCTTCCTGACATTTATATTTTGTTGAGTCCAGTCTTTGCACTGTGGAGTAAAAATCCCTCCTCACTAAGCATTCAGCTCTTTAAAAATAATAATGAAAGCTTGAAATTTTTAGGTTTTCACTTTTCATTTTTCTGTCAGATTACAAGAATTAATTTTCCCAAATATATCATGCCACAACGAGGGCATGCAGATTTCACCAATGTGAAAACAGAGGTGTGAGTTTGTGCTGTAAAAGGGGCAGGTGCACTGCATGACTATGGAGGGAAACTGCTCTGTTTGAGAAATCTACCATAAACACAACGGCCTAAGCTGTAAGGGTTACAATGAGCTCATATTTATTTTAATATTGTTTGCTTCTCTGCACAAACAACTCTCTGGATTATTTTGACCTCAAGTGTTCATTCCAAAAAGGCGCTTATCTGTAAACACCACCTGGGTGGTAGAACACATCATGAGCCACTGCTGCCACTGTATTGCTTTCTTATCATTCATAATGTGAAAATCTGATTGCCCATACAGCCAGCCTGTGAGCTGCCAGGCCCTGCAGATGGCAGACACATGTGTGCACAACATTTGCATTTTACAGCTCTGATGAGAACAGTCAATAAAATGAGGGCTTTCCCACCTCTGTCACTTTCTTGGTACAAATTGTATCTTTTTAGTAGTTGTTTTATCTCTATCCCTGTAATTTCCAGATGACACTGTTTTGTAATATTTGTACTTAATTTTGGCATTGGTAAGCACTTGGCCCACCCATTGGATTTTCCTGGAGCCAACATTTTCTTGGTGTTATCTAGTGATTAATTCATTAGCTTCCCTCCCTAGTGAAAGATTAACTTTCATCTTGTCTTATCTGTTATTGTGTTTGTGGTGAAAGTAACTTCTCCAATGTAATTCCATATTAACTGGGTTTCTGTGTGTAGATTGTCGAGTCAGGTTAAAACCAGCTCTCCTCCTCATGCCTGTAGTGCCCTAAGTGTAGGCAGTCACCTCACCCTTGTCAAGGTATTTGCAGAGACAGTGATGTGCACCTCTGGAGGTGGTGATATCACTGATCATGGTGAGAGCTAGAGCAAACCTGCATTTCATAACATGTAACTGTGTCTGCTTTGGTTTAGGTATGACTACACAGTGTTTCTAGAGTGAGGGTTTCCACTGGTTTATCATCTGAACATTCAAGCATCTCCAATGACTTGTCCGAGGATTTAGAACTGGTAAGGACATAACTGGATTGCCACAAAACCAGCTTTTTCTGTTGTCCTAGTTCTGAACAGGCAAATGGTTGAACCTCTTCAGGTCCCAAAGAAGGAGAGGTATGAAACTCTTCAGACAGAAAAATATGCAAAGCTCAGCCCT
This sequence comes from Butorides virescens, assembly GCA_017310255.1. Lineage (NCBI taxonomy): Eukaryota > Metazoa > Chordata > Aves > Pelecaniformes > Ardeidae > Butorides > Butorides virescens. Next base: position 20,774 of record JADKXX010010514.1, on the reverse strand, counting down.
GTTTTCATTTAAGCAGACTAACTCACTGAAGTATTTTCTCTCTCTTCTGGCTCTTGAAAAACAGTTCCAATAAAATTGCAATTGTCACAGGTGACAGAATAGTAGATCATCTAGCAATTTTCCCGTGTGAATTATTCTATGCTGTGAAATGGGACATATCTTACATGGATATGATCAATTCATAAAAATCCTGAAGCAAGTTTTTACCCAGTTTTCTAGCTTCTTCATGATATAATGATTAGACTATAGATATATAGATAGACTATTAGACTTTAAATTGCCATTACATTAATGTCTTAGCCATCAGAGGAATAGTACATTTTGGTATGCACAGTGTTTACAGGATTGAGAAAACAGAAGTTCTGGGAAATTATTTTTTTACAGTGCAAGTGGCTACAAAAATGATCCGAGGGCTGGAGCACCTCTGCTATGAGGACAGGCTGAGAGAGTTGGGGTTGTTCAGCCTGGAGAAGAGGAGGCTGCGGGGAGACCTGACTGTGGCCATTCAGTACCTAAAAGGGGCCTGTAGGAAAGATGGGGGAAATCTTTTCAGTAGGGCCAGCTGTGTCAGGACAAGGGGTAATGGCTTTAAACTAAAACAGGGTAGGTTTAGACTGGATATAAGGAAGAAATTCTTTACAATGAGAGTGGTAAACCACTGGAACAGGTTGTCCAGAGAGGTAGTGGAGGCCCCATCCCTGGAAACATTCCAGGCCAGGTTGGACGGGGCTCTGAGCAACCTGATCTGGTTCGAGGTGTCCCTGCTCACTGCAGGGGGGTTGGACTAGAAGGGGTCCCTTCCAACCCAAAACATTCTGTGATTCTATAAGTGTTTTACAGGCTTTCTGGTTATTTGACCAAATAGAGGGATCATTCTCAGAGAATAATAGCTACTTTTTACTATAGGTCTGATAAGAGATTGTAAGGAGCACTACTTCCGTAACTGCATTCAGGAACAAATGGATTAAAGAAAGTATAAATTGCCAAAGCAGATAATGCTTCTGTCCCCTTGACCACATGCCGTCTGTAGAGATACAGGGAGTCTGACTGCCCGAGTGCTCTTTTACACTTCACATGACCATTATTTCCACACCTAAATGATATTTCAAGCATCTTACTGAGGACTTTGAATATCATAATTATACCGCCACTATAGTAGTTAAATAAATGCCTCTCCTTAGAGCGGTGTGTACAGTCTTACATATTTGCTATAGAACTTGCTGTTGTGTTCCTTCTCCTTTGAAAAGACTAAAAGCAATTTTAAATTAGCACAAAGCTATGAAGAAACCAAAGGCTGTAAAACTGGTGGCACCACAAATAATAGCTGCCATCAATATTTTCTGTCAGAAGTGAGTCTACCCAAATGGATGCAGACAGTTATGGCTTGGTGTATCTTCTGGCGTAGCCAGGCATAAACCACATCTTCTTTGCAACAATATAGATGCACTAATATAAACCCAAGGAAATGCGATGGCTCTAATGTGGCTACCCAGGCTTTGGTCTAAAGCAGGCTTATGTCTGGTCAGGTTTGTCTCAGGGCAGAACAAATGTGATTGTCTGCACTGGTTGTTTAGACATGCCTACATGTTTTCAAGACATCGCAAAGCAAAGGGTATGACTAGGTCAGATCCAGCACTCTAGCTCTTTGTATCCACGAGCCGTTAGGGTAACTAAAATCAAATTACCGTTTTGTGATCAGGTCCATTTACACAAGTAGAAAATGGCTAAGTAGAAGTGCCTGACCACGGTTGATTCTTTTACTCTTAGTCCATTTCTTTTTTGCTATCTGCAAGTGACATTTTTTTTTTGTTTAAAAAATAAATACTGTAAAGAAAATAAAGTCAGGAGGAAGGAAATGTGTGTATCTGTCAACAATTTTGCATTGCTGTAGTAAATGCAACACGATAGTTCTAGCATTCACTAGAATAGAATCACTCATTTTTATGGGAGAAAACCAGGAGCTTTTCCCTATGTTAAATTCTCATATTCTTAATCTCATTCACTGGCTGGTACCAGACTTCACAAATCAGACATTTTTCTTTTCAGGCCATGCATGGTTCTACATTCTGATTCTACCATTAAACTTAATGGAAAAAAAATTGACCCAACCATGTCAGCACATTTTTATGAGTAAAACCCCAGAGTCTCTTATTCAAACTCTTGGTAGCTTATGAGTTTATATGCAGTTTGGTAAGGGCTTTTAAATAAGTGAATGTATTTCAAAACAGCATTTGTCAGAATTCTATATTATTACATTTTTCCAATTCTGTTGATTTTCATGTAATCTTCCCATTTCCTCCCTCTGAACTGTAAAAATGACTCTCACTACCATGCTCCTCATATAGCAAAAACTGGCCACCTTTAGTTCAAATAAGCTATTTGACTGACTTTATCCTGAGAGTATCCACGTGCCAAAAATGTCTCTGCAGAGCCTGGATTATGATTATTGCAATAGATGTTCTGGCTGCTACCAGTCAACCTGGTTATTTCATTATGCTTTTTATCACAATCATTTCTAGTTATCTGGGCTGACTATGAATGCCCAAGGGGATGTTTTTCCAAACATGTAATTATTCTCAGTTTGCCACTTCAATTGCCAGGACTAAACCCCTGGCTGGTCTCTTGATTAGTTGGATTTGGAGCCTGTGGCTCTCTGCTGTTGATCTCTCTTGCCTGCCTGACCTAAATTCCATTGTACACCTGCCATAATACATTTGCTTAAATCTGGAACAAATTCTGGTACTTGATGTACTGCCAGTCTCAGTTTTTAATGTGGGGACCTGACTGGGTAAGGTAATTTGTCTCTGCATCAACTTGTGGACCTGCCACAGAACCACCATGCACGTGCTTCTGAGTCAACCAAGCTCACCGTGATGGAAGGGTGCAGCCTTTGCCCAGTGCCGCTCACTCCTCACGTGTGCAACTGCACACAACTGCTTCAAATATGGCTACTCATGATGCTGCTCCTGCTTTTGGCTGGCACTCCATACACAGGAAGGTCTGAACGCATAAAATGAGCACAAGACTCAGAGAGAAATTGCGGATTTAAAAAAGTAATATCATGGAACAAATGCCTTCTGTAGAAGCAATTTTTAAAAGAGACCATTGTAGTTCAAAGCAAAAAGAAGTTTCTTGGGGAAATTTGCTCACTGATTCTAAATAGTTGTGCTTAGTTAGAAGGGTTTTGTAGCCTCACTACAAATTTTTCTAATACATTATATAATCAGTGTTTTGTTCTTACAAATTAATAACATAAATATTATCCAGCCAAAGCCTTAGAACAAACTGCCTCAGAGGCAGGAGGCAGCTAAGGTACTTTCAACAGCTGGCAACAGCTCTGGGGCTATGAAGTAGGAAGCTGCAATTCTTGCCACCTTCAGGTGAAGCTGTAGAATATTTTTTTTACTTCTCTAACTCAAACTTATATATCCTTAGGGCAGTTGGTCAGAAATCTGACATACCCTAAAATTAGTGAACACTAGAACATTTTGGTCCAAAGAGGTTGGTCAGAACCATAACTGGAGTTTGACTGGAAAAGTTCACAGAATACACTGGTCCTATGCAGCACAGCATTGGACACTGATATCCTCTAAAATAGGATCTGTTGGTACGTTCTTGCAGCTCTACCACAGCTGATCAAGCATCTCTGCTTCCAAGAAGGGCAGAGCTCTATTCTTCATTTTCAGAGGACAACAACAGGGCCAGTTGCCAAAGTGTAAATAACTCTGGACACCTGGAGATCCATGCAAGAGGTAGAGCAACCTATTCTTGGAATTAAGCACCTAAATTCTGCCAAAATCCCATTTGGGTGTCTAAATCCTTGAGTGGATCTGACAAGGTGATATGATGATCTGAACGGTCTAGAATTTAAAGACTTCCTCTATTCTTGGAATAGCTGAAAACCAGCAGATTCTCCTTTTCTGATATGAAAAATACTATCTCCGATACGAGATTTTATTTTAATAAATAAATAAAATAATAAAATCTACTGAAATTTAGAAACTGGAGTCGTTTAATTAAAATCAGGACAATGGGAAGAGTCTCCATGTAGCCAAAAATTTTCATGGCTCACACTGGATGAAACACATATTAATTAATCACTGCAACATATAAGTTCAAATAATGGTGCAATCAGAAAGAAAACTATTGACAGAATAAATTGAGAAAAATAATTAAGACAGGTATTAAAATTATTTGTGTCAATGTGCCATCAGTAGTTTTTCAGGTGGCTATACATCTAAAATGCTTCCTTATGTTCCAAGAATGTGGAATTATACAGAAAACTACATCTCAATATTGTAGGTAGCACTGGAGACTGGAATTAAATATTCAGTTTCTCCATTTGAAACGTTCATTGTCAAAGATAAAGAGACAAGGAAATAAATACTTTTCAATTGTTTGCTATTTGGGCAGGGACCTTGTGTGTACAGTGCAAAGCTCGTTTTGGGTGTGACTGTCCTTTTAAAGGTACCATTAATAATATTATAACTAAGTAGTTGTTTGCTAAAAGTTCTTAAACAATTCTGCTCTAAATTCTAGTTTTGGTCTCTTTACACTTCAAAGGCAATACATTGATAAGACATTTTAAATGGTCTCCTCATTTAGCTTATTTCATCTGATCTTAGCTTATTTCATCTGATCTTTTAGCATGTGAAGTATTAGAAGTGTCTGAGTCTCATGTCCACTGTGCTCAGCGTAAAGATGCAGTCACTGGGGTAACACACATCTGCAGGAACAGAGGAGCTTCTGGGATTAAACCGAGATAGTATAATGATTGAAATTATCAAACAGGGCTGACAGTTGTCCCATTGTTAGATTATTCTTGCAAATAAGAAGGGTTCAAGTCCTTTGACTACTGTTTTGGTGCTCAACCATCAGATTATTGGATTGGTATTTTCTTCCTTTGGATCTGTTCTACTTTCTATATGTAATTACTTCTACAACAAAATCTGTGTCCCTCACTCTCATGACCTAGCCAGAAGTGGTATTGTTTAGTTTGGCCTCTTACTACTAGCAAAATCTCCACCCTGAACTGAACGCTTCTTCCTCAGCAAGGTTTTAAAAACCTTATTTTTCATTCCCCAAATTTTGATTTAAAAGTAGAAATGTGAAAATTTCAAACCAGCTTTGAAATCCAGAAATAATCGTCAGCTAAATTACTATAAAAATTGTAAACTGCACCTATGGCACAAAGAGTCTAGACTGGATAAAACATATCACCCATTTATTTGGTTAATCCTAGTATAGTGTTAGTACAATAACAGTTCTTTCATTTGAGACTGTATTTCCCAGAGCTTCATTTCACATTCCTGCTGATGGTTGTTAGAAGACACTGGCTATGCGAAGCGTCCCTATTCCCACAGCTCATGAGCACAGCAGCATCACATCTTATGAATAAAGCTCTAGCACAAGCTGGTTTTTAGACCTTTACAATTAGTCATGAAGTACTTATGGCAAAATCTACATGAGATGAATGCATATGTTAGAGCCTATGGCCCTGTAGTTTCCCTTGAAAATCCCAGCAAAATATATTTCTGCTAACTCTCTAAGAAAGAGGAGCAGGGCCTCCACATTGCTGATGTCATTCCAGTCAAGTATCCAACTCCTCTGGGTCCTTTTAGCATTGTAGCCTTGGAGACAATTAATACTGAATCCATGCCAAGTGGAAAAGGACAAACAGGAGCACAGAAAACAAAGATGAGACAGGAAAAAATAAATAAGGAAAATGATGGTCCTATTTCATTCTGAAGTGGGGCGTACATAAAATGAATGGTGATGAGTGCTTTCCAAGTGGAACACGAGAGAGAGAGATTGTGAAAGAAAGAGCATTTATACGTTAAATATCTGGAGTTAGCACTTTCAGTTATGCTGGAAACTCTGAAGTTTCCAAGGCGTCTTGAGGTAGACTGTACAAATGCCTATGAAAGAGTAAAGGTGTCTTGGATCAGGCAGTACCCAATATGTTTATGCAGCCTTGATGGGAAGGGACATGTTTATTCAAGGTGCTACCCAAAATTATATGTGCTAGAGGCTGTTAAGGAAGAGAAAGAATTTTTTATTTGTAATAGTGCAATGTTATATATATAAAAAAGCCCACCTAAGAAAAATGGATTATAGGAAATTTCAAGCTGGACTTTCACAAACTGGAGAAAGAGTAGGGGAGAAGAACAACAGGGTAGGGGGTAGCAAAATACTTAGCATTAGACTGTTACTTCAGAGAAACTCAGCAGTGATTCCGTGTGACACGGCAATCAGGCTCTAGAGTGAGGTGTGCTCCCATGGAGGGAGACTACACTGCAGTCTCACCCTCCCTCTCCTTCCAGCAGTACAGGTACCTCTGTCCTTGCATGCCTGTGGTCATGCTGTGCAACAGGGATGAGAGTGCCAACCTACCTAAATGCAAAATATTTTTTCTTACGGATTAGATTTCAGCCAGATTAATTCCCTGAATCAATGGACAGGAAGATTGTAGATATTTTGGAGAATGTGGCGTCTCATAATTAACTCCAAAAAATATATAACTGAAAACTCCCATGATCTTGCGTGTTTGAAAAGTTGCAGAGTAATACTGCTAGATTCTGCAGTGACTCAGAAAGACACATTTTCCATCCAGAACCTTCTCACTCTAAACACTGGAGCTGTATCTCCTTGAGAGACTGAGTTGCATTTCACTATTGAAGCGTAACCCATGCGTAAGGCATTCGTGCCTCAAGGAATTATTATCGTACTTAAAGCAAATTGTTTTGCAGGCACTGGGTTTTTAGTTTTGTAATAAATCTAGAGTTTCTTTGTCTTGCTTTATTTTGTTTCAGTGCATAACATCCACTCGCTTGTTTTTCTTCCCCAGATATTTGAATACTTAATATTTTCAAAGCAAGAGGTTTTGTTTACTTAAGTATAAATATACTTGTATAAATTTGCATATCTCAAAACACACACAGAGAAAGACAGGGAGATGAGTGAGAGAGAGCAAAGAGAAAATGAGAGGAGCAGGCTAAGGGAGAAAAAAAATAGAAAATATAAGCTTTCCCTGTTCAAGTCATTGCTGTTCATTGACTCACATTTCTGATGTTTTCAAAGGAGCTTGAGATCATGGTTCTCAAAGAGTACTTGGGAGGATCCAACTATCTAGCAGATTTTGTGGACACCGTGGTCCAGTCCTGCACAGCCTGTCTCCCTCTGTCTTCCTTGCCCGGCCACAGGCAGTGGCAAGCATAGAGGCAGGGTCTTGCAAAGCATAGCTTGGCTGAGTCTGGGGGTTTTTTTACAGTAGATAAGTGTGGAAATTCCCTTAGATATTTTTTCAACATAAAAGAAAAACCAAGTTTTTAACAAGAGTATTTCTGTCACTTTCTTGTCAAGCCAAACAAGGTGGGGGGAGGGGGAATACTTTTGTGTTGCCCTTTTTCTAGAAGTTCTCTCACAGGGTGGTCCTAAACTGTTTGCCCAAATCCCAGGGACTGGATCCTTACCAGCCCCCCATCCAGCCCCATGGGAAAGTCACAGTCATGCAGGCGAAAGACCTTTGGTTGATCTCACATTGATGGAGGCTATGGGTACCATAAGAAACTAAATGGCTATTCAGCAGATATCAGCAATGCGAAGAAAGGATTCTGATGCAGTCTGTGTTTAGACTTTTAGCTGCAGTGCGGGGAATATGTTGCTTCACACAGCAGTTCACACTTTATCATGTGGAAGCTGAATTCTTTGTGTTTTTTTTCTTAGGCCAACAAAATCTTGCTGTGCTATTCTTAAGACAGCAGTTCCTCCCACTGGAAAAGCCCAGACACCTCAGCTTTAATTCTTGTGATCTAACCACTTGGCTTCCCTGCTCAAGCTATTTGTCTGATATTGTAATTCAGTAAAAACTGAAATTACAGTAAAATCTTCAAAACATTTAATAGAGTGAATTTTGAAGTGAGATTGAGATCTTAGGAGCCCTTTACCCTGTAGCTTCATTGAAGTACTTTCCATCTGAACAAATTTAAAAACAAACCTATGGAAGGATTTTGTTTTCCATGATTTAAGCATAGTTTTCAAGAACACTTAGCACCTACTAGCTTTGTGTAAATGTGTCAGCTGTTACCAATATTGTTTAGTCTGTATCTGTATTACCTTGTATTTACCATCTGTTCCTTGAATGGAACCTCTGTAATAGATTATGTTTAACATTATTTTAATGAAGAAAAATGGAACTGTAATTATGTTTTCTAGTAAACTGTTGTCTCAGCTCTATCTTTAGTGTCATTTACAGTAGGTAGGAAATGGCAAGGGATTTTGTGATGGTGCCTCAGCAGCCAAAGTGGATCATAGTTAGGCCCTCTGGAAGGTCACTCTCTGAACCTGTCAGGATTATCTAGTGCACTGCTGGGGTAAGCTGGTCCTATTTCCAACACAAGTTAAAATGCAGTAGAATAGGGTGGATTGGAATTCCTGAATGATGCCATATAAAAAATGAATTGCTAATAGTTCAGTTAAATAGGATACACTTATAATGAACATATGTGTTAATTTGGAGGATTCTACCTGGTAAATTCAAAGCTATATGGTTTAAACCTGTTTGCAGCCCAATGAGTATACAGAAACTAAGCCTCTGTTCATCAGGCTAGATCAGATAGTGAGCTGAGTCTGGTTTCATTTGTGTCTGACTTACCACGCTGTAACACACCTTAACAAGTTGCTCTACCCTATCCACTTGGTAGATAGCAACATCAGGGAAAACAGGAGGTCTCATTACACCTGGAAACAAATGTCACAAACCGGGATGCTGTGTCTGTGGTCCACCATGGTAGGCTCTTGTGCTTTCACCTTGATGAATACTTGTAGACTCCAGCACTCTCTTTCTTCAATTTCTCTGGCACACACTTGCAGTCACACTCCTTTGCAATCATCCTCCTCTGTTCAGTATCCTTTCCTCAGAGATCTCACCCTGATGTTATAGGAATTCAAGACTGGGGGGAGAGAAAAAAAAAAAAGAGAATAACCAAAGCCAAGATGCCACTATCACATGAAAGAATCTTTTCCCATATTTCTACCTATTGGGTTATCCTGTTTAACAGCTCTAAGCCCTTCAGAGACACCAGCTGTGGGAAGGCTCCACAGCCAATTGCATTCTACTTAAGTAAGTACAATCTACTTGATGTCAACATAAGGGATATGCAGATATAGCAAAACAGTAGCAAAGAAAAGTTCCTTCTATCCAAATTCCTCTTTTCAGTTTGGGGCTGTGTCCTTCCAGGATCCTTTTTCTTCATCACCTTTCCAGTGTACAGTACCCTTCCATTTTGCCACCTAAGAGTTTTTTTTTAAAAAAAAACAAACACAAAACTATTAAGAGATAGCCACCCCTTTTTTTCACAAATAATTTCTAGTTTCCTTTGTCAGCTGAACACCTTTAATTATTGGGTCAGTGGGGTATAAAATGGAACAAAAATCCCTGTTACACTGTCATAATCACACAGGTCCTAAATACAGCACTAGGCTGTTGATTAAGAACAACCATTTTTCTAGATTGAATTAAAATCTTGCTATTCTGCTGCTACTTCTGCCACAAATCAAGACTGAATTCAGTCTCTGAAACCTAGAAGAAGGTTTTCTTTAAGCTCTGCTTTCTGGCTGAAATGATTTCCAGGAATTAGCAAGGCCCATCCACGCTATGCAGTTGAGAAATGTGCAGCGAGTCCTCAGAAGCCAGACGAAAGGAGCTATCTGACTAGTGTCAGCTCAGGTATCTGTGCACCAAAGTCTCTGGCTCTGGGTTGTTAAATTATATCTCTATATGTAGGGAGCTAGAGCAGGACCCTCCTGAAGTATGCATGTTCACTCACAAATCAGGATTTATAATTGCTAGAACCTCCTTCGTTAAGCCCTGGACGATCATCAGTCATACTGATGGATGATTCCATTACACACAGGCATAATGCTGGAAAAGTTGAATTGACTGTTATTTCATAAAAGAGGAATCCTGTTTGAGAAAATTAAACTGGATTAAATGTCATGGATCTTAATGGGCTTCCAAATATTTAATATGTTACATTCTACTTGGTATGGCATATGTTATAAGGATTAGCTCATCTAATTTCTGTCCAAAATCTCCATTTAAAAAAAAGAAGTTGGGGAGAACATTTACATCCATAGTCAAAGTTGAACTGCTTTGCAAATCCCTGCAGTGGCTGCCTGTGATAAAGGATACAAATCCCTTCCATACAACTGTATGACACACAGATGAGCCTTGGGAAAAACTTTCTCATTGCATGCATATCCCATGCACCGCTATGAAATTGTACTGTATTTGTACCATCATATTCAAGAATGAATAGAGCAATCACTAGGAACTCCTTCACCAGACTTTTTTTCTGAATGTTTAGGAAACCTTCTGTTAGTTTTATGCTGTGAGCCCTCACCAGAATATAAAAATACAGAACTGTCATGAGAATATGTCAAAAAAACTAATAAACCAGCTACTCACTTTTGAGACAATATAGCATATAGCAGCTGGAAAATACCAAACTCTACTGGTAAGTCCGTATTTCCAAGTGATGCTTTTATTAAGATTTTTCAATTATAAGTAGTTTTCTTCAGAATGTTTTAGGAAAGAAAATGCTAAGGAAATTAATAGTTGCTGTATCATCTGACAACCCAATCCATTTGTATCAAATGAGACACCCCAAAACTCGAGAACCCTGAATCTGTGACCTCTTCCAAAGAATTCCAGCTTAGCAATACAGCCCCAAGTGCACATGCATGAGAGTCCTTTGAAGACTAGCATATCACATTGAGAAGGAAAAGCCTGGTTCATGCATTGCTTTGAAATTTCTTCAGTGCCTCATAGAGAACATATAAACAAAAAGAAAGTAAAGATATACAAATGAATCTTCCAAGAAAATGTTGCAATGGAAGAAAATTACAAATAATTTCCTTTGTTTGGAATAGTAAATACAAAGAAATCTCCACAAACAAACTTCTTTCAGTGGTGGTATGAGTTAAGTTCACAACATAGGTCATGAGATCCTGAACCACTACTTCCATTTCAGGAGGAATTACTGGAAGAAATTCCTCATAACCCTGCTGAAGCCTGTTGTATTTGACAGTATGGCAAGGACTCCAGCTGAAGATTAAAACAAACCACCTTTGTATCTGCTTCTTGTAGCATCTTCAGGAGCAAAAAAGCACAAGATAAAAAGCTGTAATGCTTCACAGATAAATAGGAAGTCTCTGTTATTTTAGATATTGGTCACACAACATGGAGACTGCCATCTTCAGGTCACCATTTAAACTATAACACAAGAACACCAGCTGGATCTGACAGCTGTTGTGAAATCAACTGAGGGTCATCGTCCCGTTTCTAATGTGTCCAGCAGCCTGCCTCAGCAGAAAGTTCAGCACACAGCTGTGAAGGTCAAGTCCATCTGGAAGCTTGCTTTATGCTCATGGTATTTTTTCCTATGCTTCAGTATCCTCTAGTTCACTGATAAAATCTTGGTGTTTTTTCCAAGAGTTAATAATTATTAAATACTGTACTCTTGAATTTTTCCAAAAATGATCTAGCAAAACACTTTTAAAAATCTGAGTTGGATAGCTGTCTATCAAGCTTTTATCTGTGACAAGTAAAGTTGATGTCTATGTGAATGATGTATGTGAAAAGGAACTCCTAGAAGATGCTGGTCACTGCTGCAGTGCAAGTGCCAACATTGTAGGCTGCATGCTGTATGAATGCAGCACATCTATTAAATGCAGAGGATGTTTTTCCCCTGAAATACCTGCAGAGAAAGAATGTCTTCACTTTTATTGTGTATTTATTGGTTTAGCTGAAAAATGCAAAGACGACATTTAAAACCTGACTTTACAAAGGACATAATCAGCGTCTTTCAGTACCTTCTGTGTAAACCTCTGGACATTTTCTGTACAAATGTTATCTAAGCAATTATTTGTTTTCTTCACATATTTAATTGAAAGTGCTTTGTTTTTTCTAGCCTTTTCTTCAAGTCACAGTGCTATGACCGCACTTGTCTGTTTTCTTCTTTATAGCTGCACTCTGAAACAGTAGACTGTAAATCCAGGGAGTACATGACAAAGGTCAAAAGAGGGAATTAAATTGTTAAAAATCCCCAGAACCGCTTCCTTTGTCTTTCTTTTTGTCCTTTTTTAAAGTCAGTTAGGGAAGATCCAAAAAGTGGCCTGAGCCAGCAAAAAAACCTCAACACTATTCAAGGGAACATGCAAAGGGCCCTTTAAACATGGAGTTTTTTAAATCTTCATATTTAACTACATAAAATAAAATGTTTAAATGTTTACTTTCTTACGGGTTTGGTTTTTGGTTTTTGCTTTTTATTTATTTAAAATCACAGCTTTCACTGTGTTCTTTCCCTGGGACTGGTACCACAGGCGTTGTGAATACTTGCTCCTGAACAGAAGAGATGGGAATAGTAAACTGTATAAAAAGTTGCTTTAGAAACTGGTTAGCTTCAAATTCTGGGCCTGCCAGCCAAGAACATGGATGCTTTTTGAATACAGTGGAAATATCTAATTTTAACAGATGAAATAAATGGAACTAAGCATGTAATAAGGGTACTATTCAGTATAAATACAGCAGAGGTGGTCCAATAAAGATTACCTAACGAGCATTAGATTGCCTCCTCCAGTTACAAAGTAAAAACAAATAGCTCCTAACATTAAGCATCAGTAGCAGTCCCTCAGGAGATGCCCAAACCCAAACTTTAAAACATCAATCTCCAGTGCATAAAATTTGATCTGTTTTTTACTAGCAATGATGCTACTACGTACTTATTGTATGAATATCAAGAAATCGTACAGCCTAGTTTTTCACTGTCTTGAATGCAAGTGAAGACAGCCATGAGAGTACTTCCAGATGTTTAATGAACCCACCACATTTCATAGATCCAGGGTTTTCTTTTTAAGACCCAGGGTTTTCTTTTTAAGACCATTTATAGAACTTTGGAAAGAGCACAGGGTATCATGTTATTAAAAGGTAGGGAGGAGCATTTTATTTTTACAACAAATTAAAGACAAGACTTAGTTTTTTGCAATCACTCTTAATATCTATAGTCCAAAAAGGAAATAGCTTGAGGTACCTATCACTAGATAAGTTCCTACCATTATATTAATGGCTTTGCACCAAAGGACTAAGCTTGGATGTAGCAAGTTGTAAGGCATCCAAGCATTCAAATAGGTCCAATGTTATTGTGAAGTTCAGAGAATTTATAACTATTTAGACTGCCATGTTCAGGCAACAAACTTTGTGATCCTTAAGTATTAATTCAAAAACAAGAACAAGAATTAGAGAATGACTTCTCAGAATGACTGACTATTGCAAAAAAGGGATATCTCTGTGCATGGGAAGCATGCTAAAATTACACAACCGGTCTAGAGTAGGAGCAGTAGCCAATGTGTTCTTTTATGATGCTTCATACAGCATTTACTGTCTCAAGAAAAATGGAAGAGTATACACAGATGGTAAGAAGGGAGAGAGGAAGATTAGGAATACCCACACATTAAAATAGTATTGCCATTGAAGACAAAGTTGAATTAATTCCTTTACACTAAAGATGGATTTAGTTTGATGAGAGTTCAAAAGAATGATCAGCATATTTAACAATTAACATGGTCTGCATTTTACATTAACAGGCTGTCAATAAGCCAAGTCAGTTTGGTATTCTTGAGCTTGCCCAGTCCTGATTAACTTATATGTTTTATGCAAACATTAACTCACTCCTGGCATGTACTGTTCTTGCAAATACTAATCATGGCATAGATTAGATGAACATGAAACAGATTTAGCATATTGAGTTCTACCAAATATTGTAGGTTTGCAGTCAACAGCAATGTGCTTGCCAAAGGCAACAAAACAGGGAAGATAATACAGAAAATAAATGCTTGTCTGCTTAGACACCATCGTAGACCTACTGTGTGACCAAGAACTTTTATGACAACTGGCAAGTGACCAGGAGTTTTAATTATCACTCTGTGAGATGTCTCCATGGAATGATTGTGGTTATTCAGAGCAGGTTCTACTTCATGAAGCTGGTGACTGTATAATAAAGTCATCTACAGGTCCTAATCTATAAATTATTCTTGTTAGGTGATGAAAGTAGCTTCATTGTTTATGCACATATTAGTTCTGCTATACAGGAGCAAAAGTCAGTGCAGGTTCTTACAGTGATACCAGTAAATCATGCTTTTCGAAGCTTCATACACAGCAGGTTGAAGATATATCTGAAGCTGAGCTTTATTTCTCTTCCTTTCCTCTCTTACCCATGACAATGTTTTAAAAAAAAAAGCCATCTCGCATCCCATATGGCTACAAGTCCAATCTTACAGTTTCTGGAGTTGCTTTTATGTATTTCCATCACTACCTTCATGGAAGAGACAAAGAATCCCTCCTGAAGCTTTACATAATTTGGAACCTTTGGGAAGAACAAACCAGAACACAAGGGTTGAAATCTACCATTCTAGTTACTAATAACTCTGAAAAAATTAAATTCTGTTGAAGAAAAATGACCACACCTGTTCTTGCCTTCCAGGTGCTTGAAACAACATTGTTGCTGAGGTTCAGGGATTAAGGGAAGAAATAGTATTTGCCTGCTGCAGTTAGATACAGCATCTTTAGGGATTTCGAAACCTGCATGAAAACATGGAGGAGAGAGTAAATAAATAACTTTTATGGAAAGAAAATCAGTCAAGACCAACTTTATAGTTTTCCACTCAAAAAAGAGAGCATACATGTAAGCCAAGTTGGTTTTTTTACAAAGAACATTATTAACAAAGGTGATTTTGCAGCCAAGTATTAAGCTTGTTTTAGAAGACAGAAATCAACCTGATTTATAAAATACAGCCCATGGATTTCTATTGTATAGCTTCTTACATATAGAAGGGAAGCTGGTGCTGGGAAGGGCACTACAGGACTCAAAGGAATTGATCATTCCTTCTCAAAAGTTGCAAAGTCAAGCTATTTCTCGTATACTGATTTTAATGAAAGGAATTTTACCACTTATTTTCATCCTGTTCACCTGTGAGAGCAGCATATGATCAGTAACCATGGCCTGTAAATCTGTTAACAGTCTCTGTACTGGAAAGTTTTTAGATAGTGTGAGTGAAAACCTGCAGCTGAGACACAAGAACCCTTTTTGAATGGGAAAGGTTACTGTCTCATCAGTGTGGTGGGAATTTGGCATTCTACCCCCTTAAATAATATGAAATATCTCAACCTGAAATGAACTCAGATATAAATATAATATCACATGACGGAAAGCCTTTAAAATCACAACATGAACAGTAGCAGATGAAGCAGATGGACCAACAGCATAACCAGTCAATCACATGGATACAAAAGTCTTGCATTTACACAGTGCTTTAATCAAGAGAAGTTTTACACCACAAAGTGGTGCATAAAGAAAGGCTGTGTGCTTTCCTTTTGCAAAAAGGGAAAATATCTCTGGAATTAAATAGATGGGTTTAGGCTTGTTGCCACAGTAAATCTCTCCTAAATCCTTTCACCCCACTCCAAGGGTGGGAGTGGAAGGCGCAGGACACAGTAGGGTTAGCCAAGACTGCCATTTCTCCCAAGAGGACTGGGATTGCTTCAACTGTGAGGACAACAAGCATGGATTTATGCAGCATGTTTGGAATAGCACTCGTGTTAAGTAATATATATTACTTAAATTATTTGTTTTTCTCTAGCACATGTGACATGGCTATATCGTTTCTGGGATAAGAAAAAAACCGCACACTTCGAGTTGTTTAAGATAAAGTCACACAACATTTCTGCATAGTGTGTATGATGCTTCCCCAGTGAAGTTACAGGGAGTTAGCTGCGTCTGAGGATCCTGGCTAATCACTTGTTGTTTACCCTTTTGATAACTATGCCAGACACTTCCTGAAGTTACACTGCATCAAGAAAGGAGTCAATGGAAATTTGCTGATTTACACCAACCAGGCATTTAGTGGAAATATCAAATTGCTTCTGTATTATTTAGGTAGTCTGTGTGTATATAGAGTAACATGATGTCCTGTTACTCTTTACAGTTTTAAGAAATTAACAGGTGACTTCAAGGACAAAAAGTCCCTTCTGTCCCTCCAAGCAAAAATCACGGGTCTAGCCTGTTTTCCCTATAAATGTTTTTATAATAATGGATGAAGTGATACAGAATCTGTAGGTGAATTGAAGTTATAAAATTATAGCTGTCTTTATGTAAGTCAGGTTATTTATATCAAGCTTAATATAGCCACAGTTTCAATCCCTGATATTTTAATTTATTTACTTAAAAATTAAAGAATGCCTTAGGTTGCCTGCCAGCTGTATCACAGCCACACTGGCTGTCGTGCAAGAGATCAGTCATTTAAAATCAGTGCATGACAAAGTGTAGGAAAAAGAAATATTCCCACAAATGCAAACATTATGAGGGAAGTGCTTTATATATTGTAAGCCACATAGTCAGCTGGCTGTTTTAACTGAGACATTCACTTCTTTTTCCATGTTCATAAATAGTATTATGAAGGGTGTGTTATATGCTCTAAACTAACCCAAGAACATAATTTTAATATTCCACAATTCATATGTTCATTTACACATGGTGAGAGACTATAATGTTAACATTCAGACTTAGAAGCATCTAAAACCCATATTGTCCTGATGGAAATAATTATGATGCAAGCAAAGAAACAGCAAAACTGACTTCCAAAATCCTGGGTTACACAAGAAGTCACTCAACTCCACCATGCACCAAAGTAAAAACTTCCACCTCATTCACTTAACTTGTTCAGGAAGGTCTCTAGTGTAAAAAATTAACTCGTGCCTTGGTTTCTGTGAGAGGTCAGTTTAGTTTTAATTTAATGCTGCTGGGGACTTACTTCTCAGGATGATCAAAATAGCCAAGGAAAAAAAAAAAAAGAGAGAATAACTTGTCACAATCCAATTAGTCAGTCAGAAGGTGATGTCAAAAGGCAAATTTCAATTATAGCATGATTATTAACTGTGGTCATGTTAGCTCAAGATAAATACACTCATTCTAACACTAGACATGCTAATTTAAGCCTTCACTGAGGGCTTGCTGTAACAAAGTGTTAGGCACAAAATGCCCAGAGGAAGCAATCGTAGCTGTTAGCTGTGGAAGATTACAGTGAAGCCAGCA
Organism: Butorides virescens; assembly: GCA_017310255.1. NCBI lineage: Eukaryota > Metazoa > Chordata > Aves > Pelecaniformes > Ardeidae > Butorides > Butorides virescens. The sequence goes on along the minus strand of JADKXX010010514.1, from coordinate 3,627 downwards.
CAGTCTTGGCCTGTTTCAGCGGCCCTGATGGGATCACACCAGGGATGAGCCAGGAGCAAACCAGCCCCTTTGGCCCTGGCAATGGTTCCTGTATGCAAAACAAGGGAGGAGTGGACACAAGGTCTGCCTAGAAATATCGTTATACCGAAGTGAGCATGCCTGGGGACACCATCTCAGTGGGGGTTTTTGGAGCCAGCTAGAAGAGGCTTGCTCTTCAAGTTCTGATGTGGTTTTCCATCCCTAGTATAAATTTCTTCTTGGAAGCACAGGGACTGGTTCCTCATGTAAGGGGCAGCAACACAGTGCCTGGGTAAGGAGTCCCAAGCTTCCAGTAAATTCAAGTGCAAAGGGAAATTTGCAGATGGTGACATGACTTTCAGAAAACATGGATGAGGTGGGAAAAGTTTGGGAACGACAGCTCATTTTTAGTTTTAGGGGAGGAAAGAAGGTCCTGCTGGGCTCTGGTTAATGAATGTGAGAAAGTTGATAATGAGAAGGCAAGAGGAAACCTACTGGCATCGTAGGAAAGAGAAGACTCTTCCAAACAAATGAAGCTGAGTTAGTGGGCAGGATGGCTTATGCTACATGAGTACAAACCTAAGCCTTTGACTTCCAAAAGAGTGGCCTCTTTGGAGAACAATGCCGGGCACAGAACCTATGCATGAGGAATTTAACACCCAAATAACTGCAAAAGTTAGTGGATTTCAGGACAGCTGGGGACTTACATTTCCAAGTGAGTCAATGGGGCCGCAGATGCTCAGCACTTTGAGAGTCAGATGCTCTGTCTATCATGATCTGAGTAGCTCCAGTGGGGGAGGAATCTGGTACCATTCTCAGAGGAGCTGAAACGAGCTGCTAATCATTCCACTTCTTACCATATTATCTCCATATGTTTTTGACAGAAGGCTGTGAGAGGCTTTTCCACTTGGAGGGTGCAATAGACCTGAAACAGCTGAATCATAGTCCTGGATTATTTAAATGTGACTTAGAACATAGGAAAAAATTTAATCTTTTTCTCAGAAAAATTCAAGGTAACAGTGTCCAAAGCAACTTCTGCATCTGCTTTCATGTGTAATCAGTCACATGAAAACACATGCAAAGGTTGGACCAGAGGAATACAGAAAGCTGAAAATGCTGTCCAACTAAACTGGATCCCCTGAGATAAATGATGGACATCTCTTTTTCTAATTAATCCTTGAAACTCACTTCTCCTATATTTGATGAAATTAAATTATCTCGGTAAATCATCATCAACTAACAATCTAATTATTTTCTGCAGTCCCCATGATTCTGCTTTTTTGCTCATCTCTAAGAACTTCTGCTGCTAGGACTTTAACCTAGAAGTCTGTAATTTTCGGTGTTTTCCAGAACTAATTACAAATAAGACTGGTTATTTGAGAAATACAGAGTGTTAGAAGATTATTTGAGAAACACTGAGTATTTGAAAAGCACAAAGTTACTTAGAGGAATAAGGTTCCCCTTGTATTTTATGCTGCCATTTACAAAACTGTATGTAAAACCAACTGAACATCTAATGCACTAACAAATCCAGCTTTGGTAAATTGGTGTTGAAAAGGAAATTTGTGAGAGTGAGACACACAAAAAAAATTTGAGATGATTCAGTTGAAATATGTCACTTACATTTTGTTTAAAACCCACAAGTTTTGCTGGCATAATTTTTTTTTTGGTTAGGAAGACAGAAAAGAAATCCCTGCCTAGCCAGCAAAGCTCAGCTGACTAACAACCTAACAATCAGTGTAATCATTGCAGTAAAACCCACATTTTTGGCAGTTTAATTTATTTCCTTTGGGGATCCTGTACAGAGGGATATTATTTTGCCATTTTTCCCAGCAATGCTGCTGAAAAACTTAATTGATATATCCTTTCTCATTTATTGCTATGTGAAGGCACAACATTGAACAATCCTTCCAACCAAAAAACCTCATATACAGTTAATCTAAGTAACATCTTAATCTGAACAGTTACAATAAATTTAGTTGGCAATCACAGTCTAGAGGAGATGGAACAATTAGCCTGCTTTACTGGGATAGATAAAATGACATTGTTTAGCCTGAGGTTTTTTTAGCCATTCAAATGAGGAAGCCCAGCTGAGAAATGGCTAACGATAAATCTTAACCACAGCTTCTCCACCAGATTGACTGTAAACTCAGCAGCAGTGATGCTACGTAGGTGACAGAATGGCTCCTTTGGTCTTATTAAATGACCAAAGGTATATAAACAGGCACTGCATAAGCAAAAAGGAATTAATTTCATGAATGCAGGCATGTTGCTATATAATGACCACACAGGGATAGCAAGACAAACAGCCACTGGTGCAACCAACAACATCTTGTGTATGGTCGAGAGGATCATTTAAATCAGAAGACTAAGCTGGAAGATCCTACACACCAGCAGAAATCCATTTCATGGTCAAAGTCAGCCTTGTTACACCATTTTCTTCCATTGTCACTATTCTGTAACATTATATTTAAATTACATTCTAGAGAAATCCTGTTGGGTCTGTCATAAACTTGGATTACACTACCTGCTACGCATATGAGTATTTTAGTCCAAGCAGCGATGAGAGTTGATAGGATTGACCTTTGAATGGGTTGTCAATGTATCTTCTGCTACCATCCTCTCAAAAATGGATACAGCCGTCCATCCTCAGGTTTGTCAGGATGCAGGAAAATAAAGAAAAGTTATTTTTAAAGTATATCTTTAATTCAGTTAATGTTGTTACAGGCTGGAGAGTTAAAACGGATAGATTATTTTGTCTTGTGTGGTCAATAAAGGATGCATCTTTTGCTTCTGAAAACATAGTCTTTCATTAAAATATAATTAATGAAATCTAATAGTACAGAGATGTTCTAGATCGTGTCAACTCTTTGTATGGAGTCTTATGGTCTGTATTTGTGATGCAATACCAAAAAAAAGATACCAAAAATCTGTTCCTGGGTTCTATTTTCTCTTTAAAAAACAATCTATCACAATGTGAACCCTTTCCTCTTTACAGTTTCTCTTCATGAATGTGATCTCTTTAGAGAAGACAGAGAGATGGTTACTTTCCAGTTCTTATTATCAGAGGTTCTTTTTGTTTCAGCAGTGTCTCCATTTTACTATTTATATCTGCTTTAGAGTTCTAAACAAATATCAGCACATCACATAAATTAAGAAGCTTAAATAGGGGCAGCACTAAAAAAAACAAACCAGACTTAACCCTGGTGTAAAGGTTGAATTAAGCACAATGACATCAAACAGGAACAGAGAACTTTGAAAAGCAGTAGGTGATCGTTGTCTCTTAATTTATGGGAAGGATTAGAGAGTAAATGCTTGAAGAGAGCACACAGAATAGAATAAGTGCTTTCACTACAGAATAATTATGCAATGTAAGACAAGGACACCCTCTGCCTCTGCAAAGCACTCATCTCTAGCCATAGAAAGCCTAAAAGCTTCTGGCATTTTAAAAACTTTTTCTCCATTACATAGTAATGAGAAATTCAGCCCTCCCAATAAATCACTTCAACCTGCCTCTTTTGTTCAACATTGTGTTCCCTTGTTCCTCTCATTATTATTAACTTCAACTCTGTGGGGCATTACCATATTTAACATCAAAAACTTACAACC
>JADKXX010010513.1:0-132346 GCA_017310255.1 Butorides virescens | reverse complement strand
TTTTCTCTTTCCTCTTCCAACAAGATTAAAGCATGAAAAGGGGGAGCATGATCATTTAAAGATAGGGCATATCTGTGGTATTTCAAAACACACCAGAACATTAGAAAAATCACCAGGCATTGAAGATTATCACTACAGAACTTGATACATTCAGAAATTTTAAAAGAGCCCGCCAAAAGAGCTGTTGCAAGAAGCAACCACAGCTGTATCACTGAGAAGACATTCATACATCTTTTTTTTCTTTTTTGAATAAATAAATATCCACCTTTAAGACACAAGGCATCTCCTGAAACTGTCCAAAGGGCTTTGTAGGTCCTGAACTAAGCTTTCTTGTAACTTCTAGCACAAATTTCTAATGGCAGAAGGTACCACATCTTGACATCTCTGTGGCTGTAGTTGACTCCAAACTAAAAACAGTATTTCATACGAGAAAAATGAAAAGCGTCACAAAAATTCTTTGCCTTGGTCAAAAATTAAGATGGCAGATGCTTTACTTTTATTCTGGCAACATATTAACATTAAAAACATGTTTCTATCTATTAATTGCAAATTCTTTTTTTCTTTTTTCTTTTTTGGATTGACCTTATTGAGGCTTCTGGAAGTATTTCAGAAAACAAAGGAAAAATTTTCCGTTTATTCATATCATTCTTCAGTTTTCAACAACACATTCAGACAACTAACTGAAATGTTTTGATTGACCACATCAAATTCATGCATTCTGATAAACTACTGCAAATATCTTACTCTTGTCTCAGCGTGCCTGAAACAGTGTATGTAAAAATGTCCTTAAAAGAGGGGAAAATCACAGCGGGGGAGGAGGGGAGGAAGATAGGAATGACATACTAGCAATGAAAAATGTTACTAAGGAGAAATATTTTTTTGCTTGGCACAAATAGGAGGCTTCTTTTTCATTGCCAAAGTAATGTCAGATTACTTTTCAGAGTTATGCAAACCTCAAAGGTTTGCCTGGAGGAGATCCTGAAAGAGAATTTGAGGAAGGTTCATTCCAATTCCTGCTATTTGATCCACAAAGGAGAAATACTGCTGGCATTAGCTCAGTGCACCCTGGGATGCTATTGGCCTGTCATCCTAGAAAGAAGTATTGCTGGTAGGGAAAAAGGCAAGTGGTCTCCATGCATGACTTCCAATGAGACCCAGACACAGGTTATTAGAAAACGAGGCCTGTATCAAACAGCATTCAAAAGCCAGTGTGAAGTTAGTTGGTTATTTTATATCAGTGCCGCTGTCATATTCAGCATTTTTTTTTGTATTTTGGCTCCAGTTACAGATCAGGATCCTTTGGTGTATTTGATAAACGTAACAAAAACATCAGTTTCTGTGCAAAGGGATAGCAATGACCTTTCCTTTTATAGTTCCAGTTTTTAGTACCAGCATGGCAGGCTTTTGACAGCAACAGGACGTGTTTTGTTTGTTTGGCATTCCAGTACTTTACTGGGTGACACCAAGCAAGATGGAAAAGACGGTTTTGGCACTTGCATACTCGTGTATCATGCTTTAACTTGCCAGGAGAAATGGAGCAGAACCTGAGCCTGCAGAGACAGCCTGTATTAATGATCCATTAATCCACAAAGAGTAAGCAGTTACCTGTCAGACAAAAAAAAAAAATTTAGAAAACATTTTAAGTAGCTTATCTGCTTATGATGAACACAAATCTGCCATTTTCTGCAATCTTCATAACCAAAGTAAGTCCACTGTACTTAAGGCAGAACAGCCATTAAACTTTTGGGCTTGATTTAATATAATATTAGGGCTCCTTAATCAAAGCAACATTCCCTCAGGGCACTGTCCCCTGTAACTCTTTCTTCTCCCTGACAAAGTGGATCTTTATGATGTCACTGACTACAATTTGAGAACAATCTGGTGAATGTAAAGAGACAAAGAAATTGTTTAATCCTCTTGTTCCCTTTTCATCATGTTTTTAGAATTATTATGCTTTCCTGATTTGCCTTTGTTGTGGCATATAGCACAGATTATAGTCACATCATTCCAGGAGTGAGAGCAAGAAGAGAGCAATGTCCCATTACTGCTGGGACATTTAATTCACCTCTGCCATCTGAGAGATGAGTTGTGGACTGCAAATTCAGTAGTGTTTTATGGGACACAGGTGCATAGCACTGCACACCTTTCTGCAATATAACAGAAGTGGGAAGGCTACTCAAGGGAGCAAACTTTGAGAAGAAAAATTTTCTGACTCCTGTAGGACAGTGAAATTATTTGAACAAATCACAATATGTGACTTGGACCCATGTCCTAGAACAGGAGACAGACATATACCCTGTCTGGTCTCGTCTTTCTTGCAATGAAATACCAATGTAGAACCATATGTGACTTTTCGCTAAGAAAACAACACATGGAAGAAAACTTCAAATAGTTAGACATTTGATCTTCATTTTTTTTAACCTATCAAAATCCCAGGGTTTCTAAGTGTCCCCTCAGCCTCAGATGGTCTCTTTAGGCTTTTCAATTTTGTATTTTTCATATTATTCCAATAAAGTGAAGAGATCTTTTCTTTTGCTGAGAAAAAAAATGTAAAACAGTAGAAGCTCAATAATATGCGTTACAGTGCAGTTCTGTGAAAAGCAAACTTGTAAATATTGCATCCTGGGATTCCCTATTTGTTACCTTGCAATTATTTCTCAATCCAACCTATCCAGTTTAGCACTGAGAGGATGGGTTTGCTACTGCCTGTCACTGAGAGGTCAACAAAGATAAAGCCTGGTATTTTCTGGGTCATAGTGTCTGAAAAGATCTTATAATTAGAATGTTGAAAAATCTCACTCAGTTAGCTTCCACTTCTACAGGACAGAGAAAACCCCCTAAAGAGTAGTAATAGGTTATTTAAAGACCAAAGTAAATAGATCTGAGTCTAAGTAGACGCAGGAAACAGATCAGTGTCTCATGACGGTGAAATCTACACAGTAAGTTTTTGACAAGAGCCCCATCCAACATGAGTCTTTCCACTGGGTGTTCATTTAAGGCTATAAAGATGCAGCTTAGCTTCACCCAACACAAGGTATTTTTGTATATCCTAGAATCTTTTATCATTGGGCAATTTTGTAGGCAAATATAACCCAATTCCAGCCCTATCCCAGTCTGCATTTTTTTCCGTAAGTTATTACCCCCATATCAATCATGGCTACATGACTACATGGCTACATGAGGGCTACAAAAATGATCCGAGGGCTGGAGCACCTCTCTTATGAGGACAGGCTGAGAGAGTTGGGGTCGTTCAGCCTGGAGAAAAGAAGGCTGCGGGGAGACCTGATTACGGCCTTTCAGTACCTAAAGGGGGCCTATAGGAAAGATGGGGAAAATCTTTTTAGTAGGGCCAGCTGTGTCAGGACAAGGGGTAATGGTTTTAAACTAAAACAGGGTAGGTTTAGGCTAGATATAAGGAAGAAATTCTTTACAATGAGGGTGGTAAAACACTGGAACAGGTTGCCCAGAGAGGTAGTGGAGGCCCCATCCCTGGAAACATTCCAGGCCAGGTTGGATGGGGCTCTGAGCAACCTGATCTGGTTAAAGGTGTCCCTGCTCACTGCAGGGGGTTTGGACTAGCTGACCTCTAGGGGTCCCTTCCAACCCAAAACATTCTATGATTCTATGACCTCCAGTTTGCTTGAATCAGAAGGAGAGAGAGGCCATGTATGATAGTAAAATATGATGCAAATACATGCTAGAGCCTGCAGCTAGAGTCCAGGAAAAGGCTTTTAACAAAACAAACACACTATGTAATCCAAGACCTCTATAGCTCCAAGCTGTATTACTGCCACAACTTCAGACCAATGCTGTGATGGGTTTTATAGGGATGCAATGACATTAACTAGAATTGTACGTAACTATTTTCCTAAATTGTTACAGATGTGGATGAGTTAAGTCAAACCTTCTCATAGCATCAGACCCGCTTTGTGAGCAAGGGCTTTTTCAATGCATTTCCATTTATTCTAATTTACTGTACTTTTGTCTGTGTTCATAAGGATCTGGACCCCCAGGGGCCCAGGGAGAAGGGGATGCCCTGTTTTCCTTTTTCTCCTTGAGCCTGGTGCTGCAGCAGAAGCTGCCCTGCCTCGCCACGTGTGCTGCTCCTCATGGCAGCTCATCAGCTGGGAAAGTGCCATTTTATAACCAAGGGGCAAGTTTATAAAGGAATGGAGACGGAATAAGAATTGAAAAGACTAATCTGGAAGAATTGTGTGGACTGTTTCTGTTATTGAAACACTGGAGACAGGCCAAAAGACAGATGAAAGAACAATGCAACCTCAGGAAAATTTGAAATAATTTTAGAAGCTAGATCTATTAAAGCTTCCAAAGTTGACCTGCCACTATCTAGACCCCAATTTAGAGTTAAATGGATTAAAAAAAAAATCTGCTATTAGAGGGTTTTTTTAAAACATGTCAGACAAAGCCATGCTAAGATTGAGAGACTGGAAGCTGAAGCAACATAAGCTCAAACTGGAAAAAAGATGACAACTTTTACTTGATAGCAGTCAGTCACTGCAAGAACTTCTTATGTATGGTTTCCCCATCACTTAAATTTTTTCAGCAAAAGTGGATGTCTTTCTAAAATACATCCTTATGTGGAATAATGCAGTCTACCCTGTACTATGTACTATTGTCCCTTCTGGCCTTAATCTACGAATGATTATAAACTTGTTCCTATAGAGATGTTTGTCTCTTCCCTATATAAGGTGATGATATTTTCAAGACATCAAATGAAAGTAGCCAAGACAACGTGTGTTTGACAAAAACATGCTGTTAGCTTGACATCTGTGAATTGCAGCTGTACCTGTGGGGAAGTTAGCAAGTAAATCTTGAAGCTGAGATCTTAAAACACACTAGGTAAACAGCCAGTGCTGTGTCATACAACTGGGTGCAGGTGTGCCATCCTGGGATGTGCTGGAGGGGACAACCACCCCCTTTGGCCCTTTCTCTACCTCACTCTCCCTCACTAATAACAGGGAGGAAATTTGCATTCCCATTTACAGTGACTATTGTGTGCGCCCACGCTCATTTTCACAAACAAAACATGCCCGATCAATAGGTGCATTTTTTCCCTGCCTTGCAGATGTTGTTGTGGGCTTTGCACTCCCATTGTGTCCCACTGTAGAGAGTCCCATACAACAAAAGCTTGCAGGTGTTTCCCATATCTTTGTGGTTATTCCTTTTGAAACACATCTGTTGAAATGCATCTTGCCTACTGCTTAAAAAAATATTGCTTGGCAAGGCAGGTTGTTTACCTTAGCTTTAACTGCCCACCCACACTGAACCAGAGTGCATTTTATGTTATTTAGAAAGGCCACAGGTACAATGAGAGCCTTTGAACAGCAAGGCTTGGAGGCGAAAGGTGACCCAGAGATGTGGTAACATTTTTTCACTTCAACTTCACTTTCCAGAAGGGCAGCACTGTAATAGTTGGCATCAACTGCTTTACCACCTGCTGCCTCCTCAATGTCCCAGCAGAAAGCTACACAAAACCCAGCTTGTCTTTAGGTAATTGCACTTGTAAAGTAGAAGCAGGTCACTTCAGCGTTACACATGGCATCTTATTACGCACCTCATGATATGTAAAATTAAGACAAATGAAAGAAAATTTCCTAAAACACTTCTGTGGTCACAGACTGTATAACTGACTTGAATCTGTTAAGGTTTCCTGGTCTATGAGGCCATACTTCCCATAACCTTTTGGAAAAACTTTGATTTAATTTCATTTTGTTTCTGTAATAGTTACTGATACCCTGTGAAGCAATCAAAATAAAACAAGTGATCAAAGTAGGGCATAGAAAAACAGACTCAAAATACATCTAGCCTAATGTAGATGTACCCAATTTGCTTCTGAATTCTTAACGTGAGCAAATAACTAATTTGGACTTGCAAAGTGGTCTGGAAGGGACCTGGTGTCAGAAGGTTATATTGGACAGTGCTAGCTTAGTTTGCTCTATTAATTTTATTATAGAATCAGCATAATTTTTTTTCAAGATATGGTTTAGAAACAAATGGGAATTATTTGGATGCTTCTTTCCAAATTCAATGCTTTTATTTTTTAATATCGTCATTCACTGGATAAGCCAGCACTTGCCGAATTCTAGCCAATTCCTTTAGAAGCATGCCTGAAACAGACAGGACCTCACTAGCACCTAATTGCTTTTGGAAAATAAACATTTTACCTCATATTTCCAATGCTCTGCTTAACATGCTTCTCATGCTTCTCTGCTTCTCATGCATGAAGAGAAATTAATGAGGACTTTAGTTCCCACCCCCGCATCAGATAGCCATGTGCAAATACATGGGAAGAGTTGCTACCTGGTGTCTACCTCTTTCCTTTGCCTAAATTAGACAGTTAGTTTGGTATAGAATCCTAACTTTTTAAACAGTTAATGGCTAGTGCAATAAATCCCATCCCTACTGTGAAGTTTAAAAAGATTTTTCATGAAAAAGTTTTGCACAGAAAACAGCACTGGTAACCACAGAAGTCTGCTGCCAGTGTGCTCCTGACCTTGAAGAGCAATTCGCTAAAGTTTCCATAGCACAGTAATCTACACTTTTTTTTTTTTACTCATTGAGTGCTAAAAAGTGAAACTCTCTATGGTTTTGGTACAATAGATTCCTTGAAGTGTACATCTTTGTAGCCAGATGTTCTGTACAGCACATTCACACTATTCTGTGAAAAAATGTATTTAATTTTCTTCCAGTTTGGTTAATTCTAAGCAAGTAAGACCTAAGAATGATGACTTCTAATGTACTAGTATGTTGTGCATAGGAGTCCTAAATTCCCCAAGTCTTTTATGACTTGTAGTCAATTGTAGTGGTAATAATAATAAGTTTCAGAAGAGTTGCATATGAGCAATTCTAAGCAGACAAAATTCCTCAGTTGTGCTAAATTGGTGTAGGCAGCTACCACAGACTCATGTGTCTAGTCTATATTTCTGAAACTGGGCTACTAACTAAATGTATTTACTTAATTACATTATGTGCCTGAAATGTAAACTTTCTTATGCATATTAGGGTTTTTTGTATCCTCAGATAACACCCTATATAATTTCTCTTAAGAAAGCTCAAAACACTTTATGTATGTTGATAGATTAATGAATGACACTTTCCAATTTCTTATTAATCTTTTCCCCCTAGATCTTGGTTTTTCTTTTCCACCTTGATCTTGGTTTTCATCTTTCTTCTATTTTCTTACCTCAGGCATAGTTGATAGTGTTTTTATGATCATGATACACTGTACTAGTCCCTTATTTAGAAGCTTATTTAAATGTACTTTTACCCACAAAGTACAGGTCAACTGCATTTGAAATAATTGCCCTTAAACAAATCCAGCACATGCTACTCACTTAACAAAGTTGTTCTGTATCATTGTTAATGAAATTTTGGATGAGCAGAGAGAAATAATGCATAAAATTTTGACCTACAGAAACACACATTTGACGCCTCCATCCATAAACATATTACCTCATTTCTAACAACCGGTGACACAAGGCTGTACCAAACATTATGCAGGGCTTGACTACCTAGTCAAGGAAATGAAAGGTAGCATTCATAGCCAAAGGCTCTTGACCTAATGATGACCTACTTGCTCCCTCTCTTAAGAGACTTCTATGAGGAAAAAAAAACTACAGTGATTTTTTGGCTAGTTTTCTGAGAAGAGTCAGAGAGAATCTTGTTAAATTTGAAAGAGATTTTCCTGAATATAAGGCAGGCTCCTTCATATTTTTCGTATTCATTATACTGCTTTAGTTAAATTAACCAGAATAGCTTTCAGATGCCTGTGCACTCATTTATGAACAATACTAGTAATTCGGTCCCAAGATGCACTGAAAATAGGGAATGGCTTTTTCTGTAGCATGAAAGTAATCATAATGCTGAAGCAGCCTAGGTGAACAGAGAAACATGTGGAACAATATAACTCAGGGGTTACCTCAGTCATCTTAAATGCTGAAAAATCTCTTTTGGATGTCTGTAATTGGAAAAAGAGCAGTAGATAAAAAAACTAAAGAACTGTCAGTGGGAAGGCTAACCCAGGTAAAAACAAGTCTAATGGGAAAAGATGGAACTGACTTCACTGTAAACCCAGATGATTTAAATCTTCTGCTTTAAACTCCACAGATCTCACTGGTGGAACAACAAATAAAGGACATGAAAAAAATGAATGGGAATACATGAGTTAATGCTGTTTGAATACAAAGTGAAATCAGGAGTCCAAAGGCTGTGGTGGCATTGAAAAGGGCATTTCACACACTTGTGACCTCAGAGGGCATCCTATTCCTATTTCTGAGTGAGTCACCCAGGACTTGTTTCACAGAATGAGCACATATCTTACAGAAAATCTTCCCAGTGAATTGCAATGAAAACAGAGCAAAGTGCTCCACCAAAGGAGCACTGATGGACACCAGATGAGGTCCACCTAGCACAAGGCAGCTTCAGCTCCAGGCTGCTGCCACCAGCTCCACCTGCACCCAGGAGCCACCCACACTGGGAAAAAAAAAAAATCCACAGAAAGACAAGAAAACTCCTCAATATGTTAAAATGTATCAAAATATCTATATATAAAAAAAAGATATACAGCCATTAGGTGGCTCAAGTCAGCATGTTTGTTCAAACTTTGGTAAGAACTATATCACTTAATATTGAAAGCATATTGTCTAATGCAAGTGAGCTCATCAGAGATGTCAAGATCGGAGGCAGCCTGGGCTGGAGTGACCGTGCACTGGAGGAGCTCATGCTCCTGAGGGAAGTGGGAATAGCGAAGAGCATAGTCAGGACCCTAAATTTTAGGTAAGCAAGCTTCCAGCTCTTCAAGGAGTCCCTGGGGACTGGAAGAAGGGAAACATTGTGCCCATTTTCAAAAAGGGTAGAAAGGAAGATCCTGGGAACTACTGGTCTGTCAGCCTCAACTGTGCCTGGGAAGATCATGGAACAGATCCTCCTAAAAGCTATGCTAAAGCACATAGAGGCCAGGGAGGTAATTCGAGATAGCCAGCACGGCTTCACCAAGGGCAAGTCCTGCCTGACAAACCTAGTGACTTTCTATGATGGTGTGACAACAGTGGACAAAGGAACACCAGTGGACATCATCTATCTGGACTTCTGCAAAGCCTTTGACATGGTCCCCCACATCATCCTCCTCTCTAAATTGGAGAGCTATGGATTTGATGGGTGGACTGTTTGGTGGATAAGGAACTGGCTGGCTGGTCGCATCCAGAGGGTCGTGGTCAATGGCTCAATGTCCGGATGGAGACTGGTGATGAGTGGTGTCCCTCAGGGGTCCGTACTGGGACCGGTGCTGTTTAACATTTTCATCAATGACTTAGACAGTGAGATCAAGTGCACCCTCAGCAAGTTTGCAGATGGCAGCAAGCTGAGTGGAGCAGTTGACATGCCAGAAGGATGGGATGTCATCCAAAGAGAACTGGACAACAGTATCCTCTTACCCTGTCTGCTCTGTCCCACGTCGTTTCCCACTTTTTAGCAGGGCCAGCTGTGACAGGACAAGGGGTAATGGTTTTAAACTGAACTGAAGCAGGGTAGGTTTAGACTAGATATAAGGAAGAAATTCTTTACAGTGAGGGTAGTGAAACACTGTAACGGGTTGCCCAGAGAGGCAATGGAGGCCCCATCCCTGGAAACATTCAAGGACAGGTTGGATGGGGCTCTGAGCAACCTGATCTAGTTGGTGGTGTCCTTGCTCACTGCAGGGGGGTTGGACTAGATGAACTCTAGAGGTCCCTTCCAACCCAAAACATTCTATGATTCTATGATTCTAACACTATTGAAATCAGTCCAGCTGAAACTTCATGCTCAGGGTTGAGAAACTGTGAATTTATTTGTTAGAAAGAAAAACAAAACTGAAATCTGGGTTGGTTTACCATTACTAGACAGTAACATCTCTTGGAGGTCATCAGCATGAAATAAAAATAGTCCATGTAGTGTTACCTCAGACAACTTAGTTCATTTACAGTTGGTATAGACACCAAATTTGGCTCCCCAAAAGCCAAAAACATAAGTGAAATATTTTCAGAACATTGTTTTTAAATAGTTGGGACAGAAAAAGATGATCTGTAATCAGATAGTACAGAACAAAAATTGTTATCAGAGGTAGTATCACCCCCCTTTTCTCAAAAACTTTTTAATTTGTTCTCACTATAGCATTATTGCCTGGTCACTCAACCATCAGCCTTGAAAACTAACTAATTAAGAAACCAAAGTCCATTGGTCTTTCAAAGCCCTTTAACTTTGTGAAGCATAGATTTCACATTAAGTCCTCTGCAGAATGATGTCACGCTTATGTTGTATTGCCTTTTCCCCATTTCTGAGCTTTATGAAAATAATGGCTGCATCTGCAGACTCTACCCTCCACAAGTCTCTTCAGAGAATTCTTGTTGATGTCTTGTCTTCAGGGAAAGCCTTAGATGTACTGGCTTATCTTAGTGATTTAAACACAGCTACTTAAGGATGTGATGGATTTCCTTTATTTGCAGTCTTACAGTCAAGAATAGATGGATATCTAAGAGACATGTTATAGCTCAAACAGAGAGAGAGGTGCCTGACGCAGAAATTACAGGGTCAGATTCAAAGGCCCATGTAATGGTCAGGCAAGGTGAGTTTGTACTTCAAGCCAGTGCATCTACACTATAACTTTCAAAGATGTCTGTAAAAGTATGAAATGCACAAGGAATTTAATGCAAAACATTTACCTTTTTCTTTTATCTGAGCTGTAACCCAAGGCTTTGCCTTTCCACCACATCATTTTGAAAGGAAATTAATTTCCCTGCTCACTAGTTCTACTGAAATTATGTAAAGCGAATTCTCAGCTATCACTTACTTGAGCATAGAAACTTAATCTTAACCCCAAAACTCTCTCATTTCAACACCTCCCTCCAACAAGAGCTCCACCTGAAACAAAAATAATTTCCCTCCCTAACCTTTCAACACAGAACTCCCTATCCAGCTTTAAATGTAATCTTCTCCTTTTTCTTCATAATAGATATTTACTCACTTACATGTTTTCATTTAGTCTTTCCTCATCCCTGATCCTGGAAGCAGCTGGTTCACAGGACAGTCATGGAGCACCACTGAAAGTGAGGAGGGTCTACCTGCGGGGAAGATTCTTCAAGGGTAGGTCTACATTTGGGAAATCTTCAAAGAAAGGATGGAGTGGATATTCACACACATATAGCATACTGGCATTATGGAGCTTCTGCCCGTCCAGGACTTCTTGCTGCTATAGGAATATAATATTTAAAAGTCATTATATGGTGTTTACTACATGGCTGTGGGGCAGACATCCTCAGTAATTGTTCAGGCTCCCCTAACATTCTCAGTTCTCTATAACTTTGTGGCTTTTTCTGCCTCTTTGAGGAGGGGTTGGAGAGAAAAGGGGGCAATAGGAAGTGGGTCCACTCCATCAGACTAGGCATAGAATCATAGAATCATTTAGTTGGAAAAGACCTTTAAGATCATTGAGTCCAACCGTACCTGTCCACTACTAAACCATGTCCCTAAGCGCCACATGTACTCGTCTTTCAAATACCTCCAGGGATGAAGACTCCACCACTTTCCTGGGTAGTGCGTTCCAGTGCCTTTCAGTGAATAAGTTTTTCCTAATATCTAATCTATACCTCCCCCAATGCAACTCGAGGCCATTTCCTCTCGTCCTATTGCTTGTTACTTGGGAGACCAACACCCACCTTGCTACAACCTCCTTTCAGGTAGTTGTAGAGGGTGATAAGGTCTTCCTCAGCCCCCTCTTCTCCAGGCTAAACAACCCCAGTTTCCTCAGCTGCTCCCCATCAGACTTGGGCTCCAGACCCCTCACCAACTCTGTTGCCCTTCTCTGGACACGCTCCAGTCCATCAATGTCCTTCTTGTAGTGAGTGGCCCAAAACTGAACATAGTATTATCCAATGCCAAGGACAGGGGAAGAAAGACTTCCCTACTCTGGCTGGCCACACTATTTCTGATACAAGCCAGGATGCTGTTGGGCCTCTTGGCCACCTGGGCACACTGCTGCCTCATATTCAGCCAGCTGTCAATCAACACCCCCAGGTCCTTTTCCACCAGGCAGCTTTCCAGCCACTCTTCCCCAAGCCTGTAGCTTTGCATGGGGTTGTTGTGACCCAAGTGCAGGACCCAGCACTGAGCCTTGTTGAACCTCACACAATTGGCCTCGACCCACTGATCCAGCCTGTCCAGGTCCCTCTGCAGAGCCTTCCTACCCTCAAGCAGATCAACACTGCCCTTCAAGTTGGTGTCACCCAGGAACTTACTGAGGGTGCACTCGATCCCCTTATCCAGATCATTAATAAAGATATTAAACAGAACTGGCCCCAACACTGAGCCCTGGGGAACACCACTTGTGACCAGCCTCCAACTGGATTCAGCTCCATTCACGACCACCCTTTGGGCCCAACCATTCAACCAGTTTTTTACCCAGCATATTCAAAGGTGATAACCAGAGGCTGAATGAACTTGGCTGTTACTGTCCCCACTTAGAGCCAAAAGCTGTATTTGGTTACTACTTTCCTTACCTAGAACCAGTCTTTGCTCAATAGCCAAGAGTGTCAGCTGAGGGGAAACACTGACAGTATCCCATTTGTACATTAGTTTCTTAGGTCCTAATATCTTATGAACATCAGGCAAGGAGAGTGTGTGCCACATTTGATTTCCATACAGCTGCGAAGGAAGAGTAAGAATGCAGCATCCTGGGTCTAACTGTAGGCTCATTTCTGGAACCTGAGAAAGCTCAAAAAGAAAAGGAAACAACACTAAAAAAAAAAAGTCTCCTGCTTTGTAACAAAACAAGCCAAGGAAGTGCCAAGTTATCGTGAAACGGAAGCAGCTGAAAAATAGTAAAAGAACTGATACTTGCAGTATCTAGAAAAGAGCTCATTCAAAATACAGTGTTGAGGGGGACAACTGGAAACTGAAGTCTTATAACACTTAATAGAAATGTGATCATGTTGGCTACCTGCAAAATATATAACTGTAATGCAAATCTTGGAAAGGGAGAGCTGCAAGCTGAGCAAGCCTCAGTGGGGGTGCCAGTGGCTGCCCAGATTTCTTAGCACTGGACCTTTATGAGCTGAGCACTTTACTGAGCATGTTTTCTTTAATATTTCTTTTCACAGAATCAGCCTGATCTCATGTTCCAAGAATGAAACCCTGGCATGGAAGTGGCATATCTGTTAGTTAATGTCAACATTTGATGTGCAATCACAGAGCAAACAGGATTTAATATTGTGGGGAAAACTGAGTTATATTTGCTTTAATTCTATTTACTTTGTGGTAGATATATTAAGAGTCTCATAAATAGTAAAAGAATTTCATTCTTACTTGAAAAAATAAAAAAGAGAAAAAAGTACCCAGTTCTACAAGTTCAAGCAAAATATTGTGATATCTAGCTAGTAATGAGTAGCTTAGAATAGAATCATAGAATCGTTTAGGTTGGAAAAGACCTTTAAGACCATCAAGTCCAACCGTTAACCTAACCCTGCCATCCCACCACTAAACCATGTCCCTAAGCACCTCATCTATCCTTCTTTTAAATACCTCCAGGGATGAGGACTCGACGACTTCCCTGGGCAGCCCGTTCTAATACTCGAGAGCCCTTTCATTGAAAAAATTTTTCCTAATGTCCAACCTAAACCTGCCCTAGTGCAACTTCAGACCATTTCCCCTTATCCTATCGCCCATTATCATGGAGAAGACACCGACCCCCCACCTCGCTACCAGCCTCCTGTCAGGTAGTTGTAGAGGGCGATAAGGTCTCCCCTCAGCCTCCTCTTCTCCAGACCAAACAGGCCCAGTTCCCTCAGCCACGCCTCGTAAGACTTGTGCTCCAGACCCCTCACCAGCTTTGTTGCTCTCCTCTGGATGTGTTCCAGCAACGCAACGTCTTTCCTGTAGTGAGGGGCCCAAAACTGAACACAGTATTTGAGGCGTGGCCTTACCAGCACCGAGTACAGGGGCACGATCACTTCCCTACTCCTGCTGGCTACACTGTTCCTGATACAAGCCAGGATGTTATTGGCCCTCTTGGCCACCTGGGCACACTGCTGGCTCATATTCAGCCAGCTGTCAACCAGCACCCCCAGGTCTTTTTCTGCCAGGCAGCTTTCCAGCCACTCTTCCCCAAGCCTGTAGCATTGCATGGGGTTGTTGTGACCCAAGCGCAGGACCTGGCACTTGGCCTTGTTGAACCTCATACAGTCGGCCTCGGCCCATCGATCCAGGCTGTCCAGGTCTCTCTGCAGAGCCCTCCTCCCCTTGAGCAGATCAACACTCCCACCCAGTTTGGTGTCATTTGCTAACTTACTGAGGGCACACTCAATCCCCTCATCCAGGTCATTGATAAAGAGATTAAACAAGACCAGCCTTAGAACTGAGCCCTGGGGAACACTGCTTGTGACCAGCTGCCAACTGTATTCAACTCCGTTGACCACAGCTCTCTGGGCTTGGCCATCCAGCCAGCGCAGAGTGTGCCCATCCAAGCCATGAGCTACCAGCTTCTCTAAGAGAATGCTGTGGGAAACTGTTTCAAAGGCAGGTGAAATCCAGGTAGACAACATCCACAGCCTTTCCCTCATCCACCCGGCGGGTGATCTGGTCATAGAAGGAAATCAGGTTGGTCAGGCAGGACCTGCCTTTCATGAACCTCCCCTGGTTACCAGCTGTGTCAGGTAGTTTTCTTCCACAACCTGCAGGAACCTCCTAGACTGTTTCCTTTCTGATGTGTTGTATTTCCAGAAGATGTCTGGTAAGTTGAAGTCCCCCATGAGAACATGAGCTCGCAATTGAGAGACTTCTGCCAGCTGCTTGTAGAATAATTCATCGACCTCCTCATCCTGGTCCGGTGGTCTATAACAGACTCCCAGCAGGATATCTTTCTTGTTGGCCTTCCCCCTCATCCTCATCCATAAGCACTCGGCCTCATCACAAGCATCAAGTGCTGTACAATCAAAACACTCCCTAACATACAGAGCCACACCACCGCCTCTCCTTCCTTGCCTGTCCCTTCTGAAGAGCTTATAGCCAACCACTGCAGCACTCCAGTCATGAGAGGCATCCCACCATGTTTCTGTGATGGCAACTACATCATAGCCATCCTGCTGCACAGTGGCTTCCAGCTCCTCCTGTTACCCATGCTGCGTGCATTAGTGGAGATACACTTGAGCTGGGCTGTCAGTTTCACCTCCAGCACTGGGGTGTCACCCCCAGGCTCCTCTCTAGTGAGCCTGGTTATATTCCCTTCCCCCTTCAAGCCTAGTTTAAAGCCTTCTCAATGAGCCCTGCCAGCTCTTGAGCAAGGATCCTTTTCCCCCTCTGAAACATCCTTTGCAGAAAATATCATGAAAGACCCCAGTGATTTGCACAGTACTAAACTATTAAGTAAGAGCACACTTAATGTGAATGAACTACCCTGTAGCAAAAGGCAATTCCTCCCTAACTTGAAAACAGGCAAGGCCAGACTAAGTTATCATACTGTGTGGGTAACGCTAGCTGTCTAAATCTCACCAGCTATAGAAACTATACCCTGTGTGACTAACCCAGTTCATCCACATGCTTTACTGTCCTCTTCTGGACAAAAGATCACAGGTCATATTTCAAACCATGATGTCCCAAGTTTTGGAATAACTGGGACTCCCACTGCTGTAAGAAGGTGGTGCTCAGAACCACCAGGATTTAGTCTTAGGCTCACAAATACAGTAATGACAACCACCACTGGCACAGCGCTTCTGTAATTCTTAGAGCAGAAACATCTGCAGTATATCCCACCCTGGCCGGGAAATGGAGCTGGTGACCTAACAGTCTTTTCTACCCCTAACTGCTGGGGTTTTATGAACTGTCAGGCACACTTAAGTGTGATATCACTATAAAATACCAGCCGTGTAAGAAAGCTGTGCAACTCTGTGGTTTTATGCTTAGCTGTATACGAAAGACTGAAAGGAGGTGGAAGGCTTTTAAGGATCAGTGTTGACAGTTGCCTTCAGATATATTCAAAGACAGAAAATCCAGTTACATAGACAGCAAACTCACCTGCAGTTTGGGCTGTAGGACAGACCCACCTTTGAAAAAACAATAAAGGAAAAAGAAAAATAAAGCAAACTCCCTCTAAACACCACCTGTACGGAGGACAGACTGATATGGCTTTGGTGTTCAAAAGGTTGGCAAGGACTTCTCTGTGTTGAAGGAAGTCCCTAGAGTAAGGTGAGGGAACTAATGCAGACACTTTACCCACTGCTACCTCTCTGCTGAGAGATGGCCACATAAGTCAATGGAAGAGACTGAACATGGCTTATCCATGACACCTACCTGGCCACCACTACCCTAACACTGGGGCAGATCTCACCCTTTAGTGCATTTTTCTGCATAATACTGAGTAGGAAAGTTTCTTTGTTTCAAGCACAATAGCAGTTTAATAAAGCAACAAAAATATGTATGAAACAGAGAAGCAGAACAGTTTTCTTCTCCCCCTCAAAAATCCTGTAATGGGAAAAGAAAATGCTGGAAAACAGGTCTTCAAATCATACATCAGTACACTAAACCTGGGACTGTCCTTCATCTCACTGTATAATCATCAACCAGATTTGGTTGTATATTGTATGTATGTATATGACATCTGTATTTTTCCAGAATTTGGAAGTGGTTGTTCTATAGCATGGTTTAAATCATGCTATAGAAAAGGGCTGCTCAAAATGTAGAGCTGGCAAACAGAACTGCTGAGCCATTTGAGGTATTTTAAATGAGATTTAGGTTCAGGTCCCTTTCCACCATGTCTTCATGTCGGGAAAGTATAGTCAGAACTGACATGACTTTCCCAGGTGTTTTCTACTGGGACAGAGTGCAGAGTGTGCAGTTAATCATGAGTGCATTCAAGTGTCCTAAGGTCTTTGGGTGAAAGTTGTTACAGACATTGTAAAAGTGTTTAATAATCAGAGCTCCATGTCCTGAGTGCAGGCTGGGTTCACAGAAGTTCACACACCTCTTATGAGGTTTAGGCCAAAATGTGAACAAGCCAGATCCAAGCTGCAATTTCAGATGGCAGCAGGGACGGCACACCACTGGGACTCCCTCCCAGGAAAATCATGGCAAGTATGTCCAAACTGCCCTTTGGGGTGACCCATGCAATGCACTTGAGATGTGAACAGATCTCAGAAGGTGAACAACACCCTTTACCCAGAGAAATGCCCATTCAAATCACCCCTAAGTGATTTCTATGCAGAGGCACTTAGCTTGAGGTTTTAATTTTGTTTTGAAAAGAGAGTGCATACTGAATCTCTAGGATCATGACTACAGTGCAGGTTATATGCTGAGTATTGCTGCTTTTATAAACTGCAGGCACAAAGTTACTGTGTGCAGCTGCTTACAGTTGACAAAAAAAATACTTTTACTATAACTACTTCACTTAAATAATTTCAGCTGAAAATACATATAGCGACCATCCTCACAAGAAATCAGCATAGGGTCTTTCAGCTAACTGGAAATGCATTGGCAAGTCAAAACACCCTGGTTTTCCTCATTTGCAGTATGGTCTCATAAAAAGAACTTGAACATACGAAGACATTTTTCCTCTGGAGGAGGAGGGTGGAACAGATTCAGCAGGTTCTTCTCACAAATACAGATAAATGCAGTGCTCTAGTCCAGTGGGATGGTAATGAAATGGGCACTGTTGTCCATGCTATTACACTGTACTGACTCTTACGGCACATCAATCAAGCTGTGAAACTCACAAAAAAACCCCAAAACACAAAAGAATTTTTGCCAGAAGAAAAGAAAAGGTGATTTCTATTTCTACTTTAAGTAAAAAGAGGCAATAAGAGAGCTGCCTTGTGTAAACTTTTATTCTTAGGAGAAGAAAAGGATAATATCACCATAAATGAGAAAATCACACCTAATAATAAACTTCTCAGTTCTCCAGGAAGTAGGCATGGAAAGAAAAGAGACTATTACCCTATACAGTCAATATATATGCAAGGAATTCTCTGCAATAAGGCTGTCTTAGAGAGTCATGTCAAAAAAGTACTAAATTCATGTTGTATTCTCAAGTTAGAAGTTCCCCACACAGATAGCATCTCATGCCACCAGGGCAGGGGTAAAAGCAGTGCTGCCCTCTTCATCCTCCTGTTTGAAATGCTTTTGAGTATTGCTTGCATGTATTTTTTTGAAGTGTATCATATACTCTAGTACACCAGCTGTATACAGTTTTTGTATCACTTCAGGCAGTGCAGCAAACTCCTTAACACAACACTGAACCATGCCATGGCACTATTGTGGGATTTTTTTCTACCATAAACCAATTAAGTATTAAGAGAAGTTAATCATTAGATGGCTAGCTGTACATTAGGACAGCTCCCTTCTTTGTCTTTCAGCATTTTTAAATGTCGTCTTCTTTGAAATGCCATATAAAAGTGATAGATGCCCTTTCTTTAAAAGTAAGGCATCTAGTCAAGTTATGTTTTATATTAGTTCAGTGACAAAGAGCCCTTCTTGTTTAAATATAAAAGCGTAAAGCAGATAAGGTTAAGTAAGCTGGCTGCTGTGAGAGTGCCAGGTCTGTTCTCTGTTCAGATAAGCAGCTGGAGGGGCAGGGGAGTATTCACCATGCAAGATTGTACCATATGAGTTACAGCATGGAGGCAAGGGTACGAGGGGAAAACAAATTAAGCTGAGGCCAAAGATGCAAATGGACAAATATATTTCTGTTAACACAATGGAAAGCTGTTGGCATTTCCTAAGGACATTTAATGGATTTGGAAATAGAGTTTGACATGTAACATGCTGCTTAAAACAACTTCAGAAACTCTCCCCATGAACACTGAAAAGGGTGTACGTGTGTACCTGAGTCTGCTTGCTTGCATGGGGGGGAGGTTGATCCTTCTAGTTAACATTTTTGTTGAGAGCTTCAGGAGTTCTTTCAGAAGTAATGCCATCTCCTCAAAAACACACACATAGATACAAGAGGGGAATGAACAGGGAGGCAGAAAAGCAGAATTGAGCAAGAGAGCAAGCAAATCCCCTTCCCAAATGACTAGAAAAACAGTTTCTCAACAGAGGAACAATAATCTGTATTTTTGCTTACCAGCTTTTACAAGGCAAAACTGTTGCTCAGGAGAATAAATGCCTACTTTGTGTGTCGCCTGTGGAACCAGGAGGCAGTCAAGTCAGGGCTCAGCTAATGTACAATCTATATTTACATGTCAAAAACCCCCTTATTTAGGTTCTTAATTTACAATCCCTAGTTTTCATAAAAGTCAGTCATTCCCAGTGAAAGAATGCAGAGTAGATTTATAGGATCTACATTATGCCTTAAATCTTAATAGCATTTTTAAAGCACTTTTATGAGTCACCCTCAGTGATGTTTTCCCTCTTTTTTTGAAGACATTACTGTGTAAAAACAGATCTAACTCTACTTTAAAAACAAGATCATTTTAACCAACCATGCTGGCATCCACTCTGCTGCAATGCTAAATATTGCTAGTAATGTCCTTATAAGCCTCTGTTTTCACGAATTCGTAGCTTGAATGTAAAATGTGCTTTGTACTAAAGTTTGTCTGATAAGATCTCAACATGCATGAGCAGTGAATTTGTTTTCACCATGATAGTCAAAATAAAATAAATCTCTGGAAGCTTCTGTAACTTAGATGAAGGTAAAGGGCCTAATTCTGTGCTTTCTCCCCCCCACCAGTCTCCTCTTTTCTTTGAGAAGTATGCTTGAAATATATGTCAGCTCAGGATCAGTCCAGTTAAGAGCAGAAATATCCCATGGACATTAATCACACGCATGCATACAAAAATGCTGTCTGGGCACATGTGTTTGTATCCATGCATGGACATAGCAGTGTAATGTTGGTCATTAAGCAGCTCCCTCAAGAACTGATGTCCTCTAGGCAGATATTTAAATATTATTGAGGAAGTAAATAGTTAAGTGAAAATGAATTTGTAGAGAATTAGCTTCTGAAACATTTTTTTTAGGAAACCAAGCAGGTAAGTTGTGCTAATATGCTGTTAGAAATTATAAATATATATACTATACTCATGAGTAAGACCTTTCAGTGGGACTACACCTGACAGCAAGCACAACATTTAGAAGATATATTTGCAGAAATTATGTCCTTAGTTAATGATGACTTGCATAGCACAGAGATCTCTGTATCATATCTAAACTGTTGTTGCCAAAATCACTTGACCCACAATGGTTGCATCTTTTGGAAGAGTCCTAAGAGTGTTGACTCCACCTAACTCCTCCCCAAGGTCTCCTTCGCACAAGGCTACCTCCTTCCTCCCTTCCGTTCAGCTCTATGAGGCTTGTGTTCCTGGCTGCAGAATAATTCAGCTTCAACAAGAGAGATGGACAATACCTCAGCACAGAATAGTCAAGAGCCTGAAGTGATCTGCAGAATTTTGGGAGAACTAGGAACTATGGAGGCAAGAAAGACCAGTTGACCTACCTCTCAGCTGATCCAGTAGTCATGAGTCAGCCAAGGAAAAGGTGAACATTAGTGACACTGTCCACAGCTATAGCAGACACAGTGCCATCCTGGGAGGAGGCAAGAGCTCCAGCCTGGCCCAGATGCTGGGCACCTAAGTTTCAAAACCTGGGCAAGACACAAGGTACAAAACCAAACTATCCAGATCACTTTCATTGTACAGGTGTCTAAATTCCAGCAAAATGCCATTTTAAGCATGTAAATTCCCCCTAGATTTTGCCATGAGGGTCTTCAAAATTACTTTCTGGAAATACAGATGTAAAAATATCAGAATCCATTTCATGGCTCAGACTAAACTACAGTGGTTTTATTTTACATTTTATCTTGAGATCTTAGCCTTTTCTTTATGATGAAAAAAATTGAAAAGGTTTGAGGTTTGTTTTGATATTTTTTTTAAAAAAGTGTGTCCTAATCTCTGGTTACTTAACCCAAAAGTGTTCAAAATGGAAATGGAAAGTATCTGGGCTATTAGAGGTTAGAGTAATAAGTATATTATTACTCTAGAGTAAGATACATCAAATACTACCAAAGAGATATAAAAATAAGTTGGGAACAGCAAAGATTTCCAGTAAATTATAAATATGCTTTAGTGTATCCTGGACAACATTTCAAAGCACTCAGAATATTATCCCACTAATTCAGGTATTTACTCTGGATTCTGTCTTGCAAGCTTCAGTCATGTGAGTAGTCTCATCCATAACAACAGGCTTGTGAAAGTAAAGACCACTCACTTGAGTACACATTTTTTGATATTCCCTTAAATGCTTTAAAATTATTTTTTTTCATTTACAATAGCATTTGATATGAAAAATAATTTTAAAATCACTGATCTCCATCCCAAGCTGGTCAAATTTTACTGCTAAAATCAGTCATAAACATAGTTATTAACCTTGGTAAATATTTAGATTTTTCAATTGTTGTTCTTCAAGTGTCAGAAAAAAAAGTAATTAATTTAATTTTTACATGAAAACAATAATAAAAATCTGTACTTATGTACAGAAAAGAGCATCAAATATACCATCACACTGTGACATATTATTTATGTTAAAAATACCTCCTCTTCAAAGAATTTATTAATCAATAGCTATCAAGCTCAATGACTGGTAGGTGTTAAAAAGTAAAACATATTTTGGTTACATACATGCCATTGCTAAAGCCACAAAAGAGGTAAGTATGAAGAAGCAAATAAACTCAAAATTCCTACCTCCTACATTCCCACTGACAAATGGACACAATATTTGTATACGATGTATTAAGCTAAATTCTAAAAGAAAAATAAATAAATAATGAAAAAAGAAAACCCTGAGGATTTCTCAACAGAGCTCAAATTACTTCCAGACATCCAGTATTGATGATATATACATACCTTAACAGGTATCAACATGAGATGTGATTATACAATATTCAGAGTTCTTGGCTTTAGTCAGCCAAATAGCTAAACAGATATTTAAACTGGAGTGTGTGAGGAGTCGTACTCTGTGTGCCAAACACTTAACCTCTATAGACTGCTACTCCAGAGCATGCTTTTGTTGCCCTTCAACTATTTTGTGTTTAAAGGTGAAACCTGAGTGCAGTTTCTTTCCTTTGCTGCATCTTTGAAGCACAGGAGGTGAAACAAATAGCAAACCCCTCTTCTGCTGTGCCCCATGCAGACCAGACAGTGAGGTCCATGACCGAGCTTGAATACTCACAGCTGGTAGCTGTGAAAGCTTCTGAAAGCCTGATCAGCTGTTCTGCAATGGTGAAGGCACCTAAAGCCCCTAGGAAGGCCCCTTGAGTTTAGTCAGGGACTAGACTGCAAAAGCTCCACCTGGCACTGTGAATCAGCTACTCTTTTTTTCCTACCCTATCTAACAGGCAGTAGCGGAGCACCCCTGCCAGGTAAAACTGCACATGAAACATTGAAAACCAAAACACCAGCAAGAATTCCTGTCTGGTCTCTTCAACAAGGGTCCAATCAACAGAGTTCTACTTGGTTTAGCTCCCAGAAGTATCTTCTATTAGTTGGAATAGCTCCATTAAGACAGATTGGACAAATACACTCCCAAAACAGAGCGGTCTATGACAAAGCTCTGCTTCCAAATACCAATGGTGTAACATCAATACATACAAATATCTTAAGGGTGGAAGTCACAAGGACGGAGCCAGACTCTTTGCAGTGGTGTCCAGCAACAGGACAAGGGGCAATGGGCACAAACAGACATAAGAGGTTTCAGTTGAATATGAGGAAAAACTTCTTTACTCTGAGGGTGACGGAGCACTGAAACAGGCAGTCCAGGGGTGGAGTCTCCTTCTCTAGAGATATTCAAAGCCCGCCTGGATGAAGTCCTGTGTAACATGCTTTAGCAGGGGGGTTGGACTAGATGATCTCCCGAGGTCCCTTCCAACCCTTGTGATTCTGTGATTCTGTATGATTCTGTGTGATTCTGTGATTTCTGTCTTCTCACAGAAAGAGAAGTCTCTCAAAGGCCACATTTGTCTCGTGATTTCAAATATATAGAGTCAAGTGGCTTTACATGCTGATAGAAAAGCTTACCCTCATGAAGCCAGTGGAGCAGGTTGCCCCAAGAGGCTGTGATATCTCCATTCTTAGAGGCCTCCAAGATCAGACTGCAGAATGCACAACCTGGTGTGATCCAAGAGCTGACCCTTCTCAGAGCAGGAAGTTGGACTAGAGCTCTCCCAAGGTCCCTTCCAGCCTGAATTGCTCTGGAGCACTAAGAATTCATTCTCCTTCCCTCTCTTCCTCATCCTATCTGGGCCCCCAAAATTAAGCTTTCTCTAGGAATATTTACACTTGTGCCTTAGTATTTTCTTCAGAAAGCCTGCTGACACCAAAGGAAACGTTATTTAAGACAGAATTACACCTTTATGAATACTGTTAGCTATCTCATATGTACACTGTTATTTTGCTGCTGTCAAAGCCACAACCATTTCCGCCTTCCCCTCCCAAAATGATAGCTGCCAGCTGCAGCTTCCAGATGACTGTTGTAATGAAACGCTTTATTTTCAAATGTGTCATTTATAGAATCAGGAAATGCTTTTCACCTTCTGAACTTTCCAATAGCTCAGGAACATACTTCTTCCCTCTTAACAAAAGTTTGTATTATTTCAGATGTATAATCTGTGCAGAGGAGTTTATGGCTGAACACACTGGAATACCTGGATGCCAACTGAAACTCAAAAGGTAACATGTTTTAAGCTAAACTAGAGAATCTATTTTATAGAGACAGCAAAAATATTTTATGCAGACAGAAAACTAGAGTGTAAAAGACCATAAGAAGCCAGTCACTTAATCTTCTGACCTTGAACAATCAACCTGTGCTGTTCCTAGCATTTGTACCTCGGTTTTCTTAAAAACAAACCTTCTCTGGTATAGATTCCAAAATCTGCCCTAGCAATTTTTACTTCAAGATGCTAAAGGACAAGGATATTATCACATGTTCTGATGGTTTTGGCTCTCATTGTTATTTGAGATGTATCTTGTTTTCAGTCTCATTTTTTTTTCTTTGTCACACATATACCATCCAACTGGAGCTTGTCACCAACTGACCTTGAGTTAAATAGTTGTGTTTACATGCTACCTCTATAATCCACAGATGTGAGGAAACCTGACATATTCTCTGACAGCTTAGGAGTTTTCATTTAAGTGTTGAATCTCTTGACCACTAAGGGCTGAATATTCATTTAGTGGGAGATAATTAGCATTGACAAGTAGGGGCAAGTTATCAGCCACAGACACAAAAATGCATATAACTTGTTGAAGCATGAGTTACTCTCGCTCTAGGACTGCATTAGCTCATACATTCCTCTCTTGAAAGCTTCCTTTTGTTAAGTATACAACATGTGTGCCTTAGAGCTAGCACTCACTTTTTGGCTTCATCCAATTTGGAGTATGGATAAACCATATGGAGAAAAATTTTCTGGAGATGATGGTAACAGTATTGGCTAGTGCCTTGTACTCCTTACCTTAACTTCATATCCCAGTACTGGCTCAAAGTATGTTGATCTGGTTACCTTATTGCATGACCATAAGCAGACATCGCAAAGGCCTTGTGTGAAATACTGAGTCAACGAAGATGTAACAGGGTTTAGGCCTGAGTTTCCATGCCAGTTACAGAGAGGCTGTTGAAGGAAAGGGGAGGGGGGGGGGGGGGGCGGGGGGGAGATCAGGAAGGGGATTTTGAATTAGGAGTGACAAAACAACAGGAATTCATTTTGCAATAATTTGGAGAAACAAAGATTATCTGTGGATTTTTTCAAAAAAAAAAATGCAATGGGAAAGCAAATACTTCTGGAGATTTAATAGCTTGGTGGCCAGCTACTAACTTGATGGTCAGGTGCTTACAGGTACGTGTGACCTCCAGGCTGCTGACTTGACTCTGACATCCTCATTTGACCAAGTTCCATCCTTGCCATGACAATCGTAGCTCTATGGTCCAGTTTCAGTCCAAACAAATTGCATTTTGTAGTGAAAATGAAACCTTATATTCAGCTTTCACCTTCTGACTGGCTCCAGGTGAAGTTTGGTTACAGGAAACATGAATTCTTTATCCGGACCACATCTGTCAACAGAAATGCAAGCTCATGGACTGATCAGAAGCTATGACTACTTTTCAGGGCATAATGTGAGAGGTAGTAACTTGGGCTTAGAAGACGGTAAAGAAATATGTGGGACTTCAGCAAATTGAAATGGAAGAGTCACTTTTTGATCAAATAGACCTGTCTGAAGGTCATGCAACTTCTGTCCTACCTAAACTTAGAAGGCAAAGTATAAAACCACACTGTAAATCAAACACCTGTGGATGGCAAACGTCATTTTGCAGCTACCATAACAAATGAAAACCTCACAGTACATTATGGACATCCCTGACAGGAGAGATTATTTCTATTTTCTCATGTGACAGGGTAAAATTATGGAGTGAAGGCTTAATAAAGAGCAGCTCTTATGATTTCTTTCCCTGCTGGCATACAACAAAATTTCATTGACTTCAGACAACCAGATTACCAAATTCCTCAATAAGGACTAATTTATCTTTTTGGGCCTGTTAATTTTGTGATACTTCTGTATATATGAATGGATTTATAAGGGAAAAAAATATCAGCATGGCTTCTTTCTTTTCATTTTATTTTTTTTTAATTGAGATTCTGATTTTTTACCTTTTTGGAAAAAAAAATCAAAATGTATGAACCAATTCTCTAAATTAGGCCTGAGTCTGCAGAGTGATCAAAGGGAATTTAAAGCAGTCATCACCTTAAGTAGTTCATGGTTTGGTTTTGTTTAGAGGATTTTAAATTTGGGCTCCAAATGCTACCAGAGAAAACATATAAGCAGCAATCCTCAATAAATACAAATCTATAAAGATCACCCGCAACAATTGTAATATATTCCACTCACAATTTTTTAACACAGCAGCTCAGGGGCCGAGCAAGGTATAGACTCCAAACCTCCTGTCCCCTCCTGCTCCTGCCCCTGCCAGGAAAGGCTGGGGCATTGCTTTTGAGATTTTGCAATCAACAGTCCTAAAGGGAAACCTTTCCATAGTAAATTGTTTATTGATATTTGCTCAACTTTACCTTACTTAAAAACTCCTATCCTGTTGTACATAACCTAGATACATTAGTCCAGCCTTTCAGATGAAATTGCACTGTGCTAGGCAGAAACTAAGCACTGCATCAGGAGCACTCCTCCAGCCTCTGTTAGCCTCACGTCTGACTGACTTAAAACATTTGTTACAATTTTCCTGGAATCTTAAAGTTTAATTTGGAAGATGGTCATGGTAAAAGGATTCTGCTGGGTACACAATGTGAAAATATGATAGCTAATAAAAGGTGTTGATTTACCAGAAAGAAGAGATGACAACTTCTGCTTTAAAAAAAAACCAAACCAAACGAACAAACAAATCCATCAACAAACACTAATGTTTCTACAATGTTTCCACTCAGTTTGAATTCATGCTCTGGATTTTACTTGACAGCATGAGACAATGTGAGTCCTTGCAGCAGGATACCAAATGCGCTTTAGACTCTCCATTTAGCAGTCTGTAAACAATATTTAAAGTGAGCCATATGCCAGTCACAATTGCCACTGGAAAGGTTCTTTTATTCTGCGACCAGCAGTGTTGAATGCACAAGTAATTTGCTGCCTCATAGAAGGGAGTCATGAAGGTCGCCTGCTTCTGAACATCATGCTAGGAGACCATGCAGAAATGGAGAGCACGTTTTAGAGGTGAATTTAGCTTTCTTTATAACTACTGATACCCATTTAAAAAATAGCAGATCAAGCTATTATTTATGTCTAGAAATGTCACCAGAAAGTGTGACTAAGGACATGTTAGAGCAATCACATTCTATCAATTAGCAGCATGGGAAATATTTTTAGTGCATCCATGTCTGGATTTTTCTCCTTTGAGTAGGTATCTTGCCTGATACTACAAAAGACCGCTGAATCTTTACTGAAGGATTCACTACTGCTGGGAAGTACAGAAATGATTTTCAGAAATTGAAATCTGATCACAGTACGAATCAGCTCTGACAGACAGCAGTAAAATGATGCCTTCATGAAAGCGCTTCTAAGTGGGAAGGAGATCAGCAAGTCATTTGGCAAAACTCACATGCAGTTCTTCAGCAGGGGTCTTCAAAAGAAATAAAGTAACTGCTACACAAAGGCCCCAGGAACACTGAATTTCACTGTGTGCATTGTCTTAGAAAACAGTCCTTTGTACTTTGAAAAGAACTGCAGTGGACAATGATTAAACTGTGTAACCAGGGGGACATAGCGGCGAAAACCTTAAGGCATGTACACATCCCGCTGTGCCCACACGATATGACGGCAGAAAGCAAGCCTGCTCTGAGTCGGGAGCTGGGTGACCCTGAGAGTGCAACACTAGAGTGTGAAGCCTTGTTTAGGCGGTCGGAGCTGGCTGGCATCCAGCAGCTCACCAGCTTTGACATCCAGAAACGCCCTCATCATCATGACTTCAAGATGAATGGCTAAAAGCTGAAACCAGACTAATGCAATGTGGAAATACAGCACACTTTTTTTTTTTTTTTTTTTAGCAGAAGATGCAATTTTAAATGAGACTCTAAATCTGGAGAGGGCATCTAAGAGATGACCTCCTGCCTAACCAGCAACCACAGGGCAGATGCAGAATCATGTGACATCTTGGAAGACAAGCTGTTTTTTTCTACCTTAAGAATGAACTTCATTTTTATCCTTTCCCACTGTCCAGAGATGTCAGAAATCAGTTTAATTGCATAGACTGTCAAGACTCCCTGGGAATTATATGTATTTTCTCTCTCTCATACAGAATCCATCTTTGCTCTGAATAATTACTGCCAGAGCTGAATCAGAACCTGCCAAAGTTGCAGAAAAGAATCCAACCCTTTTCTACAAACTTTCAAAGCGAATACGAATTTCAAAGCAAATAAGAAGCCGTGGTACATGAGAAATCTTTGGGCAGATCCTCAGCTGGTGTATACAGTTGGCTTCAGAGAAGTTATGCTCAGTTACATCCTGAAGATGCAGCACAGTGAATTTGAAAAGCTCTCATGGAGATTATTCACCTCATGTGAATGCAACTGTTCCCATCAGCTATCTCATTTTCAGGATTTTAGCTACCGAGTCAGACGACAGACAATAGTATGGGCTTGAGCCCAAGCAATTAACTCTTCCCTCACTTTTATTCTGAATTCTGAACTGGACTCCCACAGAGAACCTGTAACACTGTTAGTCAAAGAAAACAGAGCAAAATTTTAAACAACTAGAAGTTTGGAAGACAAAATTAAACAGGGGCACATAGAACAATTTTTAAAAACACAAAACCAAAAGGACATTAATTGAAACCTTTAATCCCAACAAAGTATTCATTCTGAGATAATTACTGCCGTAAAATCCTCTGCCACAGAGACACTGGCAAGAAAACCATCTTCAAAAGTTACATACGTAAGCAGCATGGAACTTGAGAAAAGAGTTGGCAAGGATGAAACCCTACAGAAACGTGAAAAGAAGGAAAGATTTTGGAGGGAATTGAACCTTTCAGCATAAGTCATTCCTCTGTGAAAACGTGTTATCATTTAGAAGACTCCAAAACAGGAAAAGGATGGGGGAGATTTGCTACCAGAAAGCCAGTTCCTCTTATAAATAAGAACCAGTGGGTAAATAAAATAGCAACAATGGATCTTGAAAAACAGTTGAGTCAACTGTCAGCAATACACAGACTGAAATTATACTACTCATGGCACATGAAGTGCTATAATCTAAAAAAAAAAAAAAAAAAAAGAAGGTCCTCTGCTATTGGGATTCCTCCATTCTTTCCAGCTACAATAGTTTCTGAGATGCACAACATCAGAACTGTCACTGTCCTTTGCTCTAGTCATACTTATTTTGGCACTTACCCAAGGATGATAGCAACTCTTGGAGCAAAGCAATGTTCAGTCCCTGCCATAGCTATGCTTCATAAATGTTGGGTTTGGTTTGTATTGGGGGAAATGACACATGTTTTTTTAATATAAACAAGATTGGCCAGTATCTTAAACCACTTTCTCACTATGTACTGGACAAGAGGCTTTAGACTGACAAATAAATATACTTGCAAAGACCTCCAAAGTGCTCTTTTCCTCAATAGCAATATTGCTACAAGGCCCCAAAGAGCAGTGTTCATCGCTCCTGTATGTTGTGCCAGCAGCTATCCCAGGAAAACACCCCAGTCCATGCACTATGGTTCTTGCCTACTGATTATTCCTATATACACTCAGAAAAAAATGGCTTTGACATAAATTTTTAGTGAAAATTCTATATGGCAAAGGAATATACTCATCATGGATAATTCTGCTGATATATTTTTAGATGTTTTTAACCTTTGCATAGCTAGTCAAACATCTCTACAAACAAATGTAATTGTTGACATTTAGAAACAAAACAATTTGGGCTTTTCTCCCTTTTTTTCTGTTCAGGTCTAATTTTACACTTTGGAAAGCAGATATATACTTGATATATAGCGTGGTAGCCCTCTAAAATTTACACTTAGTTACTGTGAAAAATATTCCTATTACAGAGTAACAGAATGACAAGAGTTGGAAGGGACCTCGGGAGATCATCTAGCCCAATGCTCCTGCTAAAGCAGGTTCACCTAGAGCATGTTACACAGGACTTCGTCCAGGCGGGTTTTGAATATCTCCAGAGAAGGAGATTCCACAACCCCCCTTGGCAGCCTGTTCCAGTGCCCTGTCACGCTCAAAGTCCAGAAGTTCTTCCTCATATTCAACTGGAACCTCTTATGTTTCAGTTTGTGCCCATTGCCCCTTGTCCTGTCGCTGGACACCACTGAGAAGAGTCTGGCTCGGTCCTTGTGACATCCACCCTTAAGATATTTGTAGGTGTTGATGAGGTCCCCTCTCAGTCTTCTCTTCTTCAGGCTAAACAAGCCCAGCTCCCTCAGCCTTTCCTCATAGGGGAGATGCTCCAGTCCCCTCATCAGCTTTGTTGCCCTCTTCTGGACTCTCTCTAGGAGTTCCTCATCTTTCTTGAACCGGGGAGCACAGAACTGGACACAGTACTCCAGGTGGGGTCTCACCAGCAGAGTAGAGGGGGAGGACAACCTCCCTCGACCTGCTGGCCACACTCCTCTTAATGCAGCCCAGAATACCATTGGCCTTCTTGGCAACAAGGGCACCCTGCTGGCTCATGGTCAGCTTGTCGTCCACCAGGACTCCCAGGTCCCTCTCGGCAGAGCTGCTTCCCAGCAGGTCAGCCGCCAGCCTGTACTGGTGCTGGGGGTTCGACCTCCCCAGGTGCAGCACCCGACACTTCCCTTGTTGAATTTCATCAGGTTCCTCTCCACCCAACTCTCCAGCCTGTCCAGGTCCCGCTGAATGGCAGCACAGCTTTCCAACGTACCAGCCACTCCTCCCAGTTTTGTGTCATCAGCAAACTTGCTGAGGGTACACTCTGTCCCCTCGTCCAGGTCATTGATGAATAAGTTGAACAAGACCGGACAAAGTACTGAGCCCTGGGGAACTCCACTAGCTACCGGTCTCCAACTAGACTCTGCACCGCCGATCAGAACCCTCTGAGCCCTGTCATTCAACCAGTTCCCAATCCACCTCACTGTCCACTCATCCAACACAAACTTCCTGAGTTTCCCTATGGGAGACAGTATCAAAAGCCTTGCTGAAGTCAAGGTAGACAACATCCACTGCTCTCCCCTCATCTACCCAGCTGGTCATGCCATCGTAGAAGGCTACCAGACTGGTTAGGCATGATTTCCCCTTGGTGAATCCATGCTGGGTACTCCTGATCATCTTATTTTCCTTCACTTGCTTGGAGAAGACACCCAGAATGAGCTGTTCCATCACCTTTCCTGGCATGGAGGTGAGACTAACCAGCCTGTAGATCCCTGGGTCGTCCTTTCTGCCCTTTTTGAAAACTGGAGTGACATTGGCTATCCTCCAGTCCTCAGGCACCTGTCCTGTCCTCCACGACCTTTCATGACAGTGGCTCAGCAATGTCGTCTGCCAGCTCCCTCAGCACTCATGGGTGCATTCCATCGGGACCCATGGATTTGTGGGTGTCCAGCTTACTTAAAAGATCCTTAACCTGATCCACCTCAATCAAGGGAAGGTCATCCTTTCTCCAGGCTTGCTCACTTACCTCCAAGGACTGGGAAGCCTGAGGGCCAGCCTTGGCAGTGAAGACTGAAGCAAAGAAGGCATTCAGTAACTCCGCCTTCTCTGTATCTTCTGTCACCAGGGCATCCATTTCATTCAGCAGCGGTCCCACATTTCCCCTAGTCTTACATTTGCTGCTGATGTACTTGAAGAAGCCCTTCTTGTTATCCTTGATATCCTTTGCCAAACTTGGTTCCAGGTGAACTTTGGCCTTTCTAGTTGCTTCCCTACATGCTCTGGCAGCATTCCTGTATGCCTCCCAAGTGGCCTGACCCTCTTTCCACATTCCATAGAGCTTACTCTTTTCTTTGAGTTTTACTAGAAGCTCCTTGGTCATCCATGCAGGCCTCCCACTTCGTTTGCTTGATTTCTTACTCATGGGTATGTACTGATCCTAAGCATGGAGGAAGTGTTGCTTAAATAGCAGCCAGCTCTCTTGCCCTCCCGTACCTTCAGGAGCCTTAACCTATGGAATTCTTCCAAGTAGGACCCTGAAGAGGCCAAAGTTAGCTCTCCTGAAGTCCAATGTTGCAGTCCTATATATCGATCTGCTTCCACCATACAGAATCCGGAACTCCACCATCTTGTGGTCACTGGAGGATAGCCAATGTCACTCCAGTTTTCAAAAAGGGCAGAAGGGAGGACCACTACTGGATAGCAGTCCGTTCTCTTGATGAGTTGTGGCAACTTCTCGGCCACATCTCGAACCTTAGCTCCGGGAAGGCAGCATACCTCTCGTGACTCCCTATCAGGTTGGCAGATGGGTGCCTTGGTACCCTTCAAGAGAGAGTCACCCACTACAAGCACTCATCGCTTCTTTTTACGGTGTCCGCTGTGTGTTGCTGGTACAGTTTCCCCCTGTGGGGGACTTTGCAGACTTTGCTCACAGGTGTCCTCGGCCGTTAAGGCTTCTTACCTGTTTCTGATTGAGATGGTGGAGGGTGCAGGCTGATGTGGAGTCCTTTTTTTTGTGAGTCACCGGGGTACAAGGTGCCTCCTTCTCAGCGGTGTCTGCCACAGGAGCATGGTTCTGAAACCACCTGTCTATCTCTGCCTCAGCTCCTCTAATACTGCGCAGTCTTTCAACCATATCCTGCAGCTCGGTCACCTGGCGTAATGGGTCATCAATCTGTGCGCACCTAGTGCAGGTACTGACCTTTTCACTGGGGGAAGGGTTTGGGCTCTCGCTGCAACCCACCGCCTGTACTGATGTTTCCTTTCTTGCCAGATCCATCTGGGTGGATGCATCGGATGTCTCAGGGGCTGTCTCTGTAGGAACAGTGGTTTTAGCTCTGAGGAGAGTGCCCACCACGTTGCCAGAGACCAAAAGCACTCCCCTGGGCTGCAGACCGACAGGCGGGATGCAGCGCCGCTCCCGCTCGCCCCGCCCCGCCCTTCTGACGCGCCGCGCTCCGGGTCGCTCGCGCTCCCTGGGGCCGTTTAAATCTCCCGCCGTTGCTTCTGGCAACGCCTACTCCGCGTCAGTTACACGTCACCCCCCGCTCGCGAGAGCTGCTGGTGCCTGACGGGTTCCTCTGCTCACGTCGGGCCTCCCGGGCTCGAGGAACCGCCTTGCCTGCCCCGAACCAGCGCAGAGCCACAGGACCGGCCTTGCCGCCGCTGTGCGCCTCGCCGACTTATTCTAGTAAGGCCAAAAATACATACAATATGGAAAGCTTTGGGGGGGGGGGGGCGCCTGGCTTTTTCATTTTGCTGTCTCTCAGTATTCTGAATATTGTACCAAGGTATATGGGTGGGCCTAGAATTTGGCGGTCATTCCCATGAATTTAATGCAAAGTACCACATAGTTGCACTGCACATTATAACAAAAAAATTGCATACATCTTACATGCACAGACCTTTTCAGAAGCCTACCTAAAGAGACAAGATGTTCGACTACCAGCATTGCTCTGAACATTCATCATGATGAGGGTTGGAGAACAAAGGCAAAAATACTTTAAGCCCTAGAGAAAATTGCTTCAGCTTCCTCTGCCACAGGCTTAAGAAACACAGAGACTGAGCAGGCAAAATGAGGAGGCAAAACCATTCCCTAGCTTTCATTTCCTACCACTGCTGGTGCTGGGGAACTGCCCTGATTCCCCAGCTGCAGACAGTCCTACTTCTGCTAACCACAGTTCCCCAGGCATTTCACTGTCCGGGCTGTTCTGCAGAGACAGAGGCTGCAGTCCTCTTCAATGTGCATGTATCAGATGCAGTGTTCAAGTGTCCATGCATCAAGCATTAGGTACAGTGTTCTAGCTTGGTTTAATTAGTTTTGTGGAAATCTCAGTCAGCTGGTGTTTAATCAGGCTGCTTGTCTCCATAAGCATCGTGGCCTTTACAGCAATCAGGGATGGATCATGACTTTTATACTTGCCTGTGAATAAATCTGCTGAAAGGTCTTTTCAGAAGTTCTCACCAACAGAGCAGGAAGCCATCAGAAATACAGAGTTTAAAAAGAAAATGTAACAGACTCTTTCAGAGCAGATATTCCTGATTCACATGAGAATAAATGACAAAAATCTAGAAACAACCAGACCTATAAGCACAGATCAGGGGAACTGATGTCACCCTGCTAGCGGTGCCCCAACTTTGCTGCTGGGCTGAGAGAGGGAAATTCATAAAATCATAGAATCCTCGGTTGTAAAGGACCCCAAGGATCATCTAAGTCCAGCCTTTCTGGGCAAGAGCACAGATGGTCCAGCACCCTGTCCATCTGAGTCTTAAAAGTGTCCAATGTGGCAGAGTCAACCAATTAATTTCTCAGATCTCTTATAACAGGAGAGCTAAGCACAGACTGCATCAGTGAACCCAGAATTGCTTTTGGGAGGCAGTTCCCCTGACATCGCCAGTGTTTACATCATATTTATTTATGTAAGCAATTTATCACTTTCCTGGGGTGCAACTGCTGTCAGTCTGAGCTGGCTTCCAACTAGACCTGCAAGTGAAAAATTCAGTAACACTCATTACTCAGAGCATCTTACTACCTCCTCCAACTCCTGGGTGAACAAATCCAAAGTGAGCACAGCTCCCAAGAGTGGAGAGAAAGCAGCCCTCAAACCTGAGGGGCAAGGGAGCACCTTTTCCCCCACCCTGTGCTGCGGTGGGGCCAGCTCCAGCCAACAGCCGCAGAAACCAGCCCCCCACAGACAAGCGATGCTCTTGTATGCTGCCATCCCCTGGGCCCTCAGGCAGACACCAAACAGAGCAAATTAAAAAGCTGGGAGGAGGCCAATTCAATAATGACCATGAGCTCTGTATATATAATAATTTCTTAAATCCCTAGGTTCAGGGTGTGAGCATGAGCAGGTCTGTGCTTTAAAATAGAATTACTTGCTTCATAAAATAAATAATTTGTATTCAAAGAAAGCGCTGGCCAATACTTTCCTTCACATCCATCACAAACCTCTCTTCACAGTATGCGTCTTCAGAATTTTTGGTGCATTTTATTCCTGGTAAATCATGCTCTTTTCTGAGAAATGGTGTGAATTACATGCAAGGTAAAAATTCATCTTCCTTGGTCCCCAACCCGTAACTCATAAGCCTACAATACAAAAAAGGGCAAGAAAATTAAGGGGTTCTGGAGAGGTCAGAGGGTGGCACAAGCTCCTTGGAGATGCTGTCAGGGTAAAGGTGAGCGTCCTTTCAATATCAGATTCACCACTGCCCTTGTTTCTTGTTTTCCTACTGGTTTTGACCATGTTAGCTGAAGAACTGTATCTAGCAAGTGAAATGCTTCACTTCAAGCACAAGAGCAAACCTCCCTGTACCTGTCATCATCCTAAAGCTCCACAGGGATATGCACATGGTTCGAACGAGACCATGTCCTTTGCAGAACTGGGCCTCAAGAATCTGCACTGCTATGGACTCTTATCACTAGTTATGAATATTAGATGCTTCTACCAAATAATAAACCCATTTCTGTGTTGGTTTTTCCAGCTGAAAATGTAGGGATCACTTCCTGCTGAACTAAAACTGCTCTGAGCTCAGAATTATCTCACGCAGGGCTTTACACACCCTGACAAGTCTGCACCTTGAAAGAGAAATAGTTCAGTTTGGTTTCCCTTCAAAGGGGATGCTAAAATTGTACTAAAATTCACAGACAACAATTCGCTGCTCACCAGAAACACCCATGTGCTTGGTATGGGCTCAGGTACATATCTTTGAAAACCATCACAGAGAACTTTTACAACAGGAAATGTTCTCTGCTCATTTCTTCTTCTTACACGCACACACATACAAAATAAGCTACTGTGATCTCTGTTGGTACGCAGGAATGCTGCCAGCAATTTACTGTGGGTTATTGGAGCAAGCATCCACTGATCCTCCAGGTAAATGCAAAAACAGTTTACTTTTGTCACTTGAACATAGGGTACACTTGCTGCAATTTCTGTGTGCATCAGATCTGTGATCAGTATTTTCTAGAAAGCAAATCTCTCCTTTATTGTAAATAAAGAGGCAATCCTTCAACACAGAAGTAAACTGAATTAGACTTGACCACAACCAGCCACCAAGTTTTAAAGCAAACCTTACCTTTCCTGCATTAGATGCAAAATAATGTTTTAAATCATACTTATTCATGCATTTTCAAGCATTTCTTACTTGCCAAATCAAAACAGGTTTCAGGTAAGGTGTGGCCTTGTGTTTAATAACAACCCTAGCTCCTACTTCTTATTGCCTTATAAGAAAACTGGATATTCTTGATGTCCTTCTTTCCTTTCCAAACAGCCTACGGTTATTTATAAATGACACTAAAATCTGTAACTGAGATTGCAATTTCTTGGCTAGTGCCTTGGAGCTGACACTCTTTAAAACTGAATATGAGGAAAGAAAAAACCTCAACCCTTTGGTTCATGTTATTTCACTGGGCAAGTGACTCTCCCCCAGTCTCTGCATTTGCTGATCTCTGCTGCCCTCTCCTGCAGGAGCTGGAAACTCTCCTTCGAGGAGTTAAATGCATTACACGTTTATTAAGGCTGTTAATGGTGACTTGTTTAAACCCAGAGGGGATGGGGCAGGAGTTCTAGGATTAGGGAAAACTGAAGCTGAAAAAGGAAAGTATTCATGACAGCTTACTGAATGGAGTAAGGGACAAAATATAATAAATAATAATAATTCAATAACAAATGAAATCATAAGAAGACATACATCCAGCTATTGCTGTGTAATTGAAGGCTCTGCTAGGGAGATATCCAGCAAGAGAACAGAAGATTTAAAAGTGTTAAACTCCTCCATTATGTGCATATGAGGAGGTAAACGCCCTCATATGAGAGCTCACATGAGAAGCAGAGTAGCTCTTTTTCTGCTTTGAATTTCTATTGTAGCCACAAAGCCAGGCTGAAGCCGTTCCCTGGCCTGCAAAGGCAGTCAGGTGCTTCAGGAGTGGGATGCTCTGCTGCGCTATGCTCCCTGTCCAGCAGCCACTGCCTTGGAGATTCTCCAGCTACAGAGCAGAAATGAAGCTGCCCAGGTTGCACGCTACCTTTGTACAGAAGAAGATGAGTTCTGTAGCTCCTTCAGTTTACAGAAAAAATGTCCATCTTATTCTGCATACAGAATCCATGTACATCTCTCTCCTCTCCTGCAGAGTCTGATCTTTTCCTCTGTTGCTCCCCTCCATTCTCAGCATTTCATCATTCATGGACTTGCACTTGACATACCATGGCTTTAGGTCGGGGTTTTTTTTCCATTCTGTCTAGCTTTCTGTTATTATTTAACTCATTTAGTATTTCTTTGAATAAAAGCTGAGGAATACTAAGAACTAGATTGCCTATGAGATCTGCTTGGAATAATAGTTTGTAAGATTCTGATTTCACACTACCTCTTGGGGTTGAAAGCTGAAGTCACATAAGATATTATCACAAAGCAGTGGCATTTCAAAGAAACACAAACATTTTAAAATTTCATTAAAAGTGAAAATGTGGTGGAAAAGGAAAGAGAAAAATGTACTTTGCAAATAATTTTGTGCCTGAGGAATTTGCCTGCAAAGCAGTCAGAAAGGACAAACAGATCATTTCATTTCAGCTCAAAGAATGTGTCCTGGCTTTTCGATGCGATGGTTGCGGCATAAAATAATAAAACCCCCTACACGTTGGCTTAGTCCTACTAGGAGAAAAAGCTGCTACCGGAAAACATCACATCCAGGACCAGGCAATCACTGATAAATTACCTTTCCCGCTCTCTTTTCATATTAGCAACGCTGCTTTTTTGTACAAGTCATTAAACTGCCTTTCAGCTTGCTTTTAATCAAAACCAGGCCTAATTCTGGAGAGTGGAAAAAGAAATCAGATGCTGAGGTAAACCACAGAATAGAACTGGAAGAAACAGTCAGAACGGAAAGTCTCTTTGGCTTGATAAGTATTTAAGAACTATTTTTCTAGAGGGAAGGGAGAAAGAAAATACTCCATTTTGTTCCAGTTTGGAAAAATGCCTATGCCTGCCTTCGTTTCCCAAATGGAGGAAGAATGAGCTGATTTGTACAGTATTTTGCATGTGGCTGCTCCTATGTAGTTGTGTAACATACAAAAAGCAAAAAACCTATATGGATAATGTGCAAAACAGTCCTGTCATATAGTGGAAACGAATTTTTTGGGTTGTCAGGAATTAAAAATCAAGCAGACAAGTACTCCAAATAATGAGCTATTCCATGTGCTAGAGAGGGATTGTACACAAGCAACCAGAAGTCAAGATAAAATACTTCTGTTACTGTAGATGCCAGTTAAAATTTCAGATGCAAGAAATTACGGAAAAAAAGAACATGGTAAGGTAGAAAAGACTCAGATATTTGCAATTTCATACCTTTTGTTTGTTTGTGGGGGTTTTTTTCCCCCCCTTTTAAATTATTTACAGCTACTGATGGTACACACCATGAACATCTGGTTTATACTACCTCCAATGCAAATGATTTTGTTGATAACTTCAAATACAGGTGTTGCAAGTCAAATTTTGTAATTCAGAATTAAAAACAAACCCCTCACATATTTCTGTTTCCAGTCAGCAAAGGCCAAAATTAATTCAGAAGTTGTAAGGGTGTTTCTGATTATGAGGAAAGATCAACTTATTCTTAAAATATGAACTCATGTTCATATGACTCCTGACATGCATAATTCCCTGGTTTCAGATATGTGAGGGGTTCATATATTTTCAATATATATTTCACATATTTGAACCCAGAGGTTTCAAATCAAGAGCATGGTTTCATGTCTGCACAGGCAACCTGAAGTCAGCCTACCCTAACTCCAAACCCTTGCCTCTGCATTCACACATCTGCGCCTTCGGTTCACATGTTGAACCAGGCCAGAGAATTGATCCAGCAAAATGCTAAGCTAAAAAGACCTGAAAATAAACAAACCCCATTATTTCCCAGCCAGTTCAGCTTCCAGAATTCTCTCGTGACTCTGCCACATAAGCACCAGCACGAAGTGAGCGAGAACATGCGAAGAGGAGTGTGGGCATGAGAGCACATAATTTACTGATCCAGCTCACCAGGGTGTGACTTAGCCCCGTGCTTGTGCGACTATGTAGCTCCTAGCTGAAAGGATGGACAGTGCACGCTCCTTTATTCCTGAAAATGACATTGGATATAGCCAAAGTGCTGTAAAGATATGCCAGATTATTCAAAGAATTAAAAACAAAACAGAACATGCATTTGGGGGAATTCTCCTATCAGTAAAGGGAAAAAGACTAATTAATACTATTTATACTCAAAAGAACTGCCTTATCTCAGCTTGTTCAGGAGAAACTGCAGAGTAATGCTGGGGTGTTCTTGGCTCAGCAGAGACGTGGATGCTCACCGAAATCTTCAGCACGTGGCTTTGGCTTTAGGTTGAAACCCTTCCAACCAGGGCGGTTCTGCCAAATCTCCTGTCTCCAGTGCAAAAGCATGTACTAACAGCACAGCTCACAGTTTAGCCCTGTTTGTTTTCAGCCCTGAACTAGGGAGCAGAGCAACAGATACATAGCAAGAGAAACATCACAAGCCATTGACCTCTTTAATTAGAAAAACCCTGCCTTGTCGTCCTGAGAGGCCAAGAAAAGACTTTCTGATTTTGTTTTCAGTCAGCAAAGACCAAAAATAATTCAGAAGTTGTAAGGGTGTTTCTGATTATGAGGAAAGATCAACTTATTCTTAAAATATGAACTCATGTTCATATGACTCTTGACATGCATAATTCTCTGGTTTCAAAGATACTTCCTCTGGCAGGGCAAGGGGTGGAAATCCTGTGCAAAAAGGAGTATAAAGTTGCTGTATTCATAGCTGTGTACCAGTGCCCAGGATGCCTTTATCACCCAGAAATTAATTTGAAACGGCTTCTTTGCAAGTTATTTTCTCAGGCAAATAGAATTC
Organism: Butorides virescens; assembly: GCA_017310255.1. Classification (NCBI taxonomy): domain Eukaryota; kingdom Metazoa; phylum Chordata; class Aves; order Pelecaniformes; family Ardeidae; genus Butorides; species Butorides virescens. Next base: position 92,824 of record JADKXX010010513.1, on the reverse strand, counting down.
TGTTAAAGTGGACAAAAACCCCTTATTATTTATTAAACCATATTTTAACCCTCAAAGATCCCCAGTTGTTCTCCAGACATTAGGTCCATTGCTTTAATACACATCTTCTTATTCCCAGGGCCATTTTCTTCTGCAACATAAAGGTGTCTGGTTACCAAATCACCAAGTAGTACACAAGGAAAAAGTTCATCTAAGAGCCACAGGAGAAGAAAATTGATCAAGAAGATTGCATAAAACCTGTTCTGACAAAAAAGGATGAAAAGCATTTCTTTTAACCCAGATTGAGAATTTTATGAAAACTTGCAAATCTACAGCGCAATGGACAGTGCGGAACCTGACCAATGGAGTAAGTCAATGTGCTTTAAGAATTCTTGTATTTTATAGCTGGAGGTTACAAGTCCTGAACCACCCTCTTGCATGTACAAAAGACTGTGATAATGGCAGAGCAACATCCTCTGCAGAAACAAGAGCATGCCAAGGTGGGGAGAAAGACAAAGAAGCCAGTGGTGCTCCTGGGCAGAGCTCCTCCTCTTCCCCTTCATTTCTGCAGCCTAAGACTGGAGCTTTTACTCCAGTAAAAGCTGTCATAGCACCGTGCCATAGCACCAGCTTAGCTTAGGAGGTGGTTGCTTTGTTTCCTTTACTGCTACCATTTCTGTGCTTCTGTATCACAGCTTAGTAGTAAGAAAGAAAGCAAAAGTGGGAGGGTAGTACAGAGGCAGAGCTAAGACAGAACAGCCTGTTCCCAGGGTCATTTTGCCACCATTTATCTGTCCATAACTTTGTACTTTGCTCTTCATTTGAAAAACAACTTCTCTGTAAAAAAAATGGAAAAGCGAAAAAAAAACCCAAAACTTTCTCCCAAACATAGGAAAACAACATTAAAACCCACAAAAATCAAAACAAGTGTTCAGAGGTGGAGTCCTGGGAAAACAACTTTTTGACCTGGTGAACAAGGAGCACAAGAGCACAGTGATGTGATCAAAGGTGTGGTCTTGGAAAATGACACCTGCAGCAGCAATCTTGCTAGTTTGCCATAATACAAGATAATGGTAGGGCTGAAGCAAGACAAAAAAATTGCACAGTAAATCCAGACAAGAGATATAGAACCTAGAGAAGATGCATTGTATGGAAACCATCAACAAAACTTTCTGGCATAGCTTGGATGTAAAGACTTGATACTAGTCCTGCAATTAATATAAAACACCACATTAATATCCTGCTTATATAAAGCATTAACAGAAACAGAAACCAAAAAGGGTAAAATGAGATGTGTCTAAATAAGTGGCAGATGTAGAAACCTGAAAAAAGAAGAGAGTGTTTTCTGGCATATTAAAAAAAAGTCTGTCTCAGTAATAGAAAACCCTGAGTATTTTAAAATGTGCAGAAATGAGTAAATATCTTATTTCTATCTAAGTATTATGCCTCCAAACCTGCATGTGCTGTACTACACTCTGCAGTGAAAATATGTTTGAAAACTTGCTGTAGCTCCCAGATGATGCAGCAATGGTGTTACACAGATTCTCCAAGAGATCCAGTCATGCTGGAGAGCCATCTCACACCTTCTGTACAGACTGAAATTTGAGATGCCATACCAGAATGAAGAAGAGAACCCGAAAATCTTAATAGCCCAGAACAACCTGAAAGGCAACAACTGAAAAACATATGCAGAATAGACATGGTAACCTTTGCCTTTATGTCAGTGAGCTTCTAGATCCTGCAATCATCAGTGATGAGAGAGCACCACTGTGAAAAGGTTAGCAGTTTCATCAAGAGGGGATTATGAATGTTATGCATGAAGACATACACTCTGCACATTTTTTGAGTCAAGATCTGTGACTGCTTGTTACAGACTACTGTAAAATTTCATTCATAAACAAAGCTGGAAAAAAATATTTTCAAAGGGATATCAAAATAAAATTATTCACGAGTCTATGGTTGGATTCAAAAAACAGGCCTCAAAGCAATGAAAGGTTGACTCATTAGGGCCATAACTATGAAAGAAGTGTTTGAAAAAAATGACCACTCCCAAAGAAGAGCACAAAGATTACCTTCTTTTTGCAACTGAAATACATTGCCTGTAGCTTTTTGTTAGTTACAGCAAGGGAAATAGGAGCCAGACAAGTCTAATATAAGTCTATTATCTCCTGCTACTGTAAGGTGAAAAGTAGGGACAAAACACTGCACCTGTTGGCATCTAGTTTCTATATAAGTATAGTTTCTATATAAGTATATAATATGTAATACTATCACTCAATCACCCTCTGGAAAGCAGTCATTGAAATGGAGCTTGTCAGTGGGAACCACACTGAATTGCAGCCATTATTAGCCAAACAAAGTAGCGGTGACAATGACACACAAAAAAAAAGTATTTTCAACTTATGGACCTGAATCCCAGAAAAAAAACCTATTAAGTTCAGCCAGTAAAGTCACTCTGAAGGAGTATTTAAATGCCTGTGCCTTTACCACCTGCTGAGTTTGGAGTCTAATGGACAACCCTTGCTTTACCTCTAGCATCTGCTGCCCTGCTCATGAGCCATTCCGTAACATGGGTGATTGCAATCCCCTCCTACCATCCACAATTCCTCCTTCTGCTGCTGCATTAATAGGTAAGGAGGAGAAAATGGGGAATTGAAGGGTGAAGTTTGACCTGTGAAAGGGGACCAACAATTTCAATGAATACCATGGAAATAAACCTAGTATCACGTAACTGAGTATCTCAGGTTTTCAAGCCCGAAATCAAACTGCAACTTCCCTTCCTCCAGCAGGCATAGGGCGGCACTGCTTACCTTCTGTAATTGCATTTTGAATAATGTAGTTCTCTTCTCTGGGCAAACACATTTTTCTTTTTCTTCCAGAATTATTGTGTCAATGCTAGAAAGCCATCTGACACAAACAAAACAAATGAATAGCAAGTTAAACAAAAATAAATCTACACTATTCAAAGAATAAAAAAAAAAAATCTAGATAATGTAATTCAGATATATTTATGTTTTCTATTGTTATTCTGCCAGAGCAGATGGAATCAGATGGATGAGGTACCAGTTGTAATCCCTCATAAGATGCACCTACAACCTACACCAATATGTTCCATTTTAACTTTTTCAGTATTTCACATTTTAGTTGTCTGGTTATTCCATTCCCAACTCATTACAGCTTAATTTGTTCAATGGACTGAGAAGACACAAAAATAACAAAGAGCTCTGCAAAGGTCAGTGTTCTCTATTACAGAAGGTGGGAAGCCTTCTGGTAGTTGATTCTTTAAAACAGATTGCATCTCTGCGTTTCCAGTCTCTCTTCATTGTTTGTTATTGTTAAAATTTGCAGGAAGTAAATTTAAATTGTCAGCATGTACTTCCACAGGATCTCTTAATTTACTACACATAATAAATACTTGTAAGAAGTAAGGCATTTCTAAAAAGGTAGACCTTGTCATTTGATCAAAGGAGAAAAATGCAATACTTTGCACGTGGACAGCAAAGTTTAATTGTCTGTATTGCCAATATCTGCCCACCCTTTAGGGGAGCTAGATTTTAGATCTGCAAAGGCAGTTTGTATATGAGTTCCACAGAAAGTAACTTCAGTGCGTTCAAATCCACCAGTCTGCTTCAAAGAAAATTAATTTCAGATCTTATTGAAGTCCCTCTTCTCCCTTTGAATCAACAGGTGTGAACAAAATACATTTTGCCTGTGGGGTAATTTCCTATTTCTATGAGATCCCACCTACATAAAGCAACATACAACATGCCAGCAATTCCTGCAAGTAGTTCCTCCATGAAGTTGGAAAAGACTCTGCATTATTTTTGTAGCTTCTTTTGGGGAAATGAATACATGCTGACTTTGCTATTTCATTTTTTAGTATTACAACCTTTAGAGAGTGAGCGCAGAATTCTGCTGGATCTCTTTATGAATAATCCTGTGTTAAATCTGTCACTTTTAAGCAAAATATTTATGCTTTGAGTATCTGCAAATACCTCATCAGTGTCCGCCCCCTTATTTTTGCTATTCTCCCATTCCTACATTTTAACAAAAGCCTTTTAAAATAATCTTTTCCCCAGACATTAAGAAAAAGGACTTTTAAAGACTTTTCCTCTCAGTCCAGTTTAAGAATTGTCAAGTTCTCCTCCCTCCCCAATTTCTGTTAAGTTTTTCTCATTCTTCCTGAAAACCTATGCGGAGCTTTGATATGTGTCGCCACCTGCCTTTACTGAAAAAGGGGCAGAGATTGTTCTTCCTATAGCATTCTCTCTGCACAGTAAATTGCTGCAATATTCTCTCACTTATGACTAAAGCTCAATGTGTGAAAAATTTTAATAAGGCCTAAGCACAACCAATTCAAGCCTACTTGTTTTTCTCCTCTCTAATTTTTCTGACTTAATAAAGGAATTTTCAGTGCCAGTTTTCACTAGTCCTCATACAGGGAACAGCAAGACATGCCATCTTTAGAAAACTATGTTACACGCCAACACTTCCTAATCTTGGCTTTTTCCTTTTTCTGCTTAACAGTGCTGCTTTCCAGTAAAACCAGATAAGATACTGAGAAACTATCACAGCTGTGGGTATTATTGTCCGTGGGGTAGCATGAAAACAGAAAGGCCATGTCTTTCTTTAATTTCTTATTTCCATGCTCTTAAAAATCAGAAATTGCAGACAATGTCCTGCTCTAATTTAACCTGTACAAATTTTATGTTTGCTAGTAAAGGTTGGGAATTGTAACTACTCAAACCCAATTTTCATCCATAGTAATACAGAAAATGGACTAATACGTACAAAGGATAATCACTTCCTCTGCTAAAACCAGCCCGGAGCATTGTGCCGGTCCAGAAGGAAAAATGACAACAATTACGCAATCAGCATTTAGTCCCAGTGCAACTCATGACATTTTTAAATAAAGACACATAAGAGATTTTAAAAGTTTGCTTTTATTATTGTAGTGTGACTGCATTATCTAAACAAACTTTCCAATCACTTTTACACTATTTTCATCATAAAGATTTCAATATGGAATGCTACACAGTATTTTGCAACCTTCACACTTAAAAATATGTAGAAACATTCAGTATTAAAAGGCCTTTGCAATATGTTTCTTTTAAATACATTAGATTTATAAATCCAAGTGTATATGAAAGATTTTTTTTCCAGAGACCCATTGACAAACAATTCTATGTGATCTGTCAAAGAACAAGTTTGCACGTGCCTACATTGACTCTGTAGTAAACTTTTGTCCATGAGTACTGCTACCAAAAACAAAAGTAGGAATTTAGGAGTGTTGTACTAGTCAATGTGAGACAGAATTTAGCTCACTGTTAATGACAGTTAATTTTGCTCAACTCTGTTGCTCACCAGTTAAAGCTTAGGGCATATTTCATTGTATACTTATTTTCCCAAGCTAAAGTAACTATATAAGCGTTGTTTGTAATACACTGAACAAGAAATATTTTATAGTGTATGTAAGATGTGGTGAGAAATAAGATTAATTAAAAAATTTAGTTTTCTATTTAGAGCAACGAAATTCACATTTTCAATTTGTATTAAAAAACATCATTATTGAAAAGCCTAACCTTTCAAATTTTATCTGAATTGCTACTTTAGATGTGAATTAAAAGGCTTATGGAGTTAAGGAGATGTCCCGAAGCTGGTGGTCTTCTAGGAAGGAGTGTAGAATACGTATCCACAAATACTTGAACATAAGGAGAATCCAATATGCTATTACTTTAAATAGACAAGCCATGAATTACATTCAAATGAAACACCTTTTACATGGTATGATTCTTTTCATTACTGCGTACTGAACTTCCGTAGCTCCAACAACTTGGTAAAAAGAACAGGTTTTTTTAGCCAAGACTAATTCTCACATACTTTAATTTGCGAGGGCAATTTAACATCAGCATCCACTCCTCAGCTGTAAAATTTCTCAGTCAATCTGATCAATCAAATAAACAGAAAAGATATATCCAACATAAGAAACACTAATGAAAACAAGTACTTAAATACTGAAATACTGGCACAAAAATGAGAAAAGATTTTATTGGTGACATCCTTAAGTGACCATAAGATGTGTTAGCATAAAAAGTATCTAAATAAAAACCCACATTTTGGCTTTGCACAATGCTTTTTTCTGCCCATTGTTAATCACACATTCAAACAAGAAAACTGTGAAGACAGCATTAGCAGCCTCCTGAATATTCTGCAAGAGCCCACCTTGCTGCTTTTGAGGTAGGATCTTCTCCCATCCTTTGATCCCATGAATCAGTCAACACAAAGCAGAATTTAGTCCCTAAGGTGTGCAGGGAGTGCACACTTAAGAATAACATGGAATATAACAATACCTTAATTGAAAAAAAAGGACGTTTCATGGATTTTTGGAATGTTAGGAGACGTTCATAAGTAAACCTGTTAAAGATTCCATTCCAGACAATTATGAAAATGCCAATACAGTGAACTGATTTAAAATAACAGTAATTTCAAACAGAAAAATTGGATTGAGAAAACAAGATGTTCCAGGAAAGAACTGTGTGTTTTGTGATCTGTATTTATTCTTTAAATATATCTTTATAGTATAGATTGAATCATTTATACATATAAATACAACAGTAGTGAAGAACTACAAAGATCAGATTTTTAGAGGTGAATTTTAACACAGGTATAGAACTCTTTCAGCACATTTTAAAATCTGATTTCTGCCACAGTTGAAAAAGTTGAAAATGTTCTTGTACAATTTTATCATAGATATCTTTCCCATCTTGTGAAAGTGAAGACAATTTTAACGTAAAAATAAACATAGAACAGTTCTTAATCTTGCCTCCATACACATTTAACAATATTTGCTCAAATCGCATATATCAGCTATTACAGTGATTCAAGAGAAAAATGTATTTTCACACAGTGGAATCTCAGTCTGATAGACAACCCAAATTTCCTCATTAAGTTCTTACTCTTGCATCACTTGCTCTTTAGGCTGTTTGAGCTCCATCAGTAACTCTTTACCAGTTTCTCCTGCTTTTGAGGCAAAGAGAATAGCTCCCTGTTTAAAACCCAGGATCTTCAAACTTCTGGCATAATCTGCATATATAGCATGGATCAATTTATGTAAATAAAGCATTAAGGAAAACACAAATGAATAGTAAAATGAAAAAACTCAGAATCTTTTTTTCTTTCTCCTCACTCCTTAGGTCTCCCAAGCTGAAAATGCTGAATATTGCTGGCAGTTGTGCTAATCCAGTATTTTTCAGCACAAATAAACACAAAAAAGTTGCTTGAAATTCTGCTGTTGAATGCATATTAGCATTTATCAGGCAATATGCAGAGTGGTATAAACTAAAACAGATATATTTCAGATACACGTAAGTACCTACCATAATACCATGTCATAACTTGCAAAACAAATTAAGAAATTGTAATGAATCTTGCAGTATGACGTTAATTAGAACTGGAGTTATCTACATGACTCATTAGTAGGCTTTCGTTATTTACAAGCTGACATCTGTGATGACTCCATAAAACACAATCAGGTATTATTTACCTATGCATTATTATTTATTGCATATAATACAGAAGTTAGAGCAACGGTTCACTTTCCAGAACACCAGATTAGATGTGCAGACTGTACTGAGCAATACTTTAGATACCTCTTAAAATACTGCATTTTCAGCTCATCTGATCTCGACCTTTAATTTTCTTTGTTTTCACTGTCTCAAAACTGACCCCCTCATAAAGGACTTCAATCACTAAAACAGTGTGTTGGTGTATACAGGGGTTCCATGCAGGATTCTTTTTTCCTGAGACAGTGTTTAAAAGTTAACTGAACCACTGCTTTCACTACACAGTCTGCAGTAATAATTTCGAAGTTCTGCAAAGAACGTTTTATCATCTTTCTTTTCTCTCCTATGTTTATTTTTTCACTTTGAGTTTGTTTTCCAGTTCTACTGGCCTCACAGAGCATTGGGAGGAAGTACCATTATGGATTTATGCAAATGACTCATTTCCATTTGTTTCCTCATACTTTGCTCAAACTACACAACCTGGAAAATAAAAATAGGAACTCGTATTACTGTACAGACTAGTTCATCTAACATAGGCTCACACGTACTCACTGTGTATGAGTACACAGATGCAAAAACAGGATTTCAGAAAAAGGATATTTGTGTCATCATTAACTTCAAATGCCCCGTACTTAAGACAAGCTTCAATAAATAAAGCTGCTCTATCGAAGTACCTCATACTGTTAAATGGGGGAAAAAAAAAAAAAAAGAGAATAATGAGTTATTATGGAAAATAGAAAACTATTCTAGGACGTTGCATCAAAACACCTGCATTCAGGCTTTCTAAAATTTTGTACCTAGGTCTGGAGTGGCAAATCTCTTCTGCACTGAGGACTGAACAAGGCTTCTGAACATCACCAAGGTTAAACAGTCTCACCATGGCACATATTCATACTCTCACATCACACACTGCTCTCAGTTTCCAATGTTGCTCTAACTTGCTCTCTGCACCTTCACAGGCCTTGAGCTTTTCACTGTATCACAACAGCACTGAGTGCTTTCCTCATAGCAGTTGAATGCTGCTGCCCTGCTCTCAGGCAGTATGTAGGAACAGGTCATACTGTTCCCACACAGTGCCTTATGCTTCTCTTGCACCTGTTAGTCTCGCACTGCCCTCTCCCCAAGCTTCTTGCATCCCCCCTTCTTCCTTGAACTCAAGGCACTGACATTTGATGCAAAATTTTTGAAAGATCGAGGTTTAACTTACTCAGAAATAATCATAGCTACTATAAATTGTTACTGCTTGGTCAATGGGTGCTAGGAATCTTAAACCCTGCAGAAAATTTAAGTGCCAGTATATTTCCTGAAATTGCAACAAAACATCAGTTCCAGCACACAGAAATGATGCACTGCTGAGGTTAAATTTAATCAAAGAAAAACATGCTAAAATAAAAACAAATTTCAAAAATCAAACTGCAGACCTCCTCCCTCCCCTTGACTTCTGAGTCACAAAATCTTAAATAACCATTAAATAACCATTTTGGACAAGACAAAATATCGATTGTGCTGTTTCAGCTTTACCTGTGCAACATCTCTGCAACTTTTGTAAAGCATCCAAGTGACAAGAGGACAAGAACAGCTTTGGACTTCTGGTTGACTTGTGGAGAACAAAGGTGATCTACCCAACGCTTTAACACATCAGCACACTCCTCGGAGTTCAAACGAACCTTTAAGAGATGGGAAAGCCAGTTATGACCTCTCAATTGCTAACTAAAGAGAGCATTCTACTTCTGCCTCATATTTTTTTCAGTGAGAAACTTCGGGCAGAAGTAAACTTCGGGCAGAAGTAAAAGCATCTGAAATTACCAATTTTATTATAATAAGTACACTAATCCTGTGAATGAATACAATATAAAGAAAAAATACATAGATACAGAAAAACTCCACTTGTGTCACTCCACATTTACATGTGATTAACATTATTTTTACCACAAGGCTTTACTAAAATCTCAAGTATCAAGAAGTTAGAAATCTCTATCCTTTTCTGAAAACTTAAGGACAAAACATCTTTATTTTTCTTAAGAGTGTGATTCATCCATTTTGAAGATCTGAGTATGACTTTTTCCATACTTTCTGCAGGAAACATAAGAGAAACTTTACTTGGAGACAATGAACAATCATCCCTACTGACTTTTGTCCATTATAATATGGAGAATTAATGCTGTGTCTTAAGTACTTTTAATGTAATAATGTCTGTGTACCAAAATGGGAGTTGGTGCAAATTTATGTGGTTGGTGCTAACTTTAAAATCAGCACACAAGCTACATGGAGCTCAGCACAGTCACTTAATTGCCTAATTACTTACCCACTTCCATGAGTGTTTTTTTGTAGTTTATTATGAACTCTGCACTGCTGCAGCTATATGCAACTTCACAGATCACTGCTCAAAAATTAGAAAATTGAGTATTCTAATATTTTTAGGCCCCAATCCTGTCATTTGGATGACCAGCGCAGAACTTTGTAGTCAAAAGGCTGAAGAGGAACCTGTCAACGCTGATTGAAGAGACTGGCTTGTTATAGCTTAACACATGGAAAGAACGTATGATGACGTTTCAAACTAATGTTTCAGTTTTTTTAACTTTGGAGAACTTTAGCACCCTCATCAGCCTTCATACCTGCCATAGACTAGAGTAGTTCATTTATGTTAGCAAACTGAAAATTGAGAAATTATCTACCTTTGCAAGCCATGCTGCACGATTCCATTCGCCATAAGTTTGCAAGTAGCGACAGGCATCAGCAGCCTTATCAATCAGACACAGTAACTGTACACCCTCTGGAAAATAAAAAGCACACTATATAATAAGTTAAGGGAAAAAGAGTTGCTGTATAAGTGTGAGCAGATCATTCATCCCCAGAAAAAAGCTCTCTCATATCCTTCTTAGCATATGAAGATGTTGAAAAACCCTGATTTCTACCACCTGGCTCTCCATATAACCTGTGTGTCAGTTACCATATCTTTTTCCTGGGCTCCAGAACTTAGAAGGATCTCACAAAGCTCTCATTTATCTTTGTCCTAAATACAAATGACAAGTTCACTGGACTTCTCATCATAAAGGGATAATGATCTTTCTAAGCCAAATAAGCAGATTTCATAAATAATCATTTATTTTAATGTAGTGTTGTCCATAGTGTGATTATTAATAGTGATGTGTCCACAGAGTGGAAAGTATTTTTTCCAGGCAAGTACAGACATTTGTACTTTCTCAGCATGTCTTGAGTATTGATTATTTCAGTCAATCATCATATTGTGAACATCTCTTGCATTAAGCAAAATTAACCTGTTCTGAATGGGAAAGGAAACTAAGTCTGTATTTCAACCATTTCTTTAATTAGGAAAGTGGAAAATACGTAGCTTTATGTGCTAGGCCTCTTTTAGCACAAACAATTGCTAAAAGAATTACTCCAGAAATAAATTTTCTAATTAAAATTAATCAAAAGAAGTTGAGCTTCATAACTGAGTTACTGATCATTTTTGTGTTAACTACTGTAGTTAATGCACACTACATCACAGGCCACATATAAGATCTGTTACAATTTTATGCTCTCCCATCTCCATCAGCAGCCTTTAATAAGATCAGAATTACTAGCTTATAAGCAAATGTAAAATTAAAGTCACTTTTTACCTGCAAGCTTTCCACTGGCTATCATGTTGGTTGCTACCAGTTTAATGGTACTTTGAGATGGACCGGATGAGGTGACAGTTGTGACCAAGCAAGCTTTGAGTGAATCGCAGTAATAATGTGCATTCTCTGAACTTGTTTCTAACAATAGTTGTACTGCTCTGTCAGTCTGACAAGCAAAAACAAAAAAAAAATTACAAATTTGACCATAACATATTCACTTTTAAACAGAAGTCTTTATGTTCTTACCTTTTTTAAGACATGGAACAAGTAACAATGAAAATTATTCTAAAACAGACTACAAAAATATCTACCAGCATAGTAATAATTAAGGTTCTATTTTAGTGAAATATCCTTAGTACGGATAGCATTTAAACATCCATCATAAATACAACATTTAATCACAGCCTAAAATTTGTAGAAGCCACCAAAGAAAAGCTTAATTCAGAACATTTATTTTCTTGCTTACACAATCTTTTGCAGAGATATAAAAAAAAAAGAGAAGCATTTAAAATAACCAAAGAAGAAATAAAATTGTAAAGATACAGAAACTGGCCAGGATCTCAGGGACTCATTAAATACCTGATATTTTAAAACAAAGGTAGAATTTATCCATTTAAAAGGTTAGGTACAGCTCAGCACCTAACCAGTGGTGCTCATACACTGGCTGCAGACACCTGCCTCTGAATCGAATGAATTACTACAAGCGTGTCATCTCTGCCTGTTATTAAAATGAGATCCCTAACTTTTAGAGGTCAATTTGGTGAGGTCAGTCAAGCTGATAGCTCAGGTAATTACAGAAATAATGAAAAACCACATTAAATACATATTAAAAGACAGTGATTCAATAAACTAGTACTTTTAGAATTCTATGAACTGGCATTTTAAACAGACTGTCTACAGACTAAATATTTCTGGCATCTTTTACTGGTAACATTTGTTGACGTGCACAGTGGCATAGAAATTATTTAAGTTTGAGCTAGTAACACCAAAACTATTTTTGGAAATGGATGCAACACAACTGCAGTAGTAGGGAAGAGCTCATGATATATACTGTACAAATGCAATAATATTCTTAACAGGGTGTCAGTGAGCAGCTCTGTACAGTGTTTCCCTGCTCAGTACAGATATGCCAAAAGCTTAGACATGTCCTTTGTTACCTAAAATGAGAGTACTAAGTGCAGACTGAGTTATCCCAAAGCTGTTGGGTTTAAGTTATTTCTGAGAAACTCAAAATGTAATTTTTCTTTTCCAGTCACCATATGGAAAGAAATATTTTATAGGGTTCCCAGAAAAATTATACATTCTGAAGCAGATAATACAAACCATTACCATATCACTGAGTCTGCAGTGTAAAGACAGCAAAAACTATCCCCTGGGTGAATAGAAGTATGAAGCCACACCTATTAGTCAGACAAACCTTTAATTGAATAGGATGAGATGGACAAGGAAGAAGAACAAAAAATTAAATATTACCCACAAACCTGGCCCAAAAGAAGCAGCTGATCAGCACATTTCCTGGTATGATCATATGTTGATCTCTTTACCTCCTGGAGATTTACCCTTTCAAGTTGGAATTTCTGCATGAAGAAGGAAAATATTGTAAACATAAGACTACCAGAAGAAATAAAAACAAGCATTTAAAAAATGGAATTATTTTGAGAGTTCCAAAAATCTCCCTATTTTTAAATTATAGGGAGTAATTTAATCCAGATTTGTATGTTACTAGTAAAAGGGAAATACGTATGGTGAAAAGCTCTAAGGTTATAAGAAGGTTACAATGCTGACCTTTTAATGCTCTGATCACACTCTTATTAAATATATTTTTGAACTCTTGGAAATACCTGGAAGTAATTATTTTCACACAGTATGTCATAGCATATATCCAATGGATTAATCAACTGTTCTGGAAGGATAGCTGTGTCAGTTGGTTTTGCAGGCTTTTGCTGGGATAAGGTGTGCAAATAGTGGGCAGCAATAGTCCAGAAATGCAGTTCAGATTCATCCCCATATAGTCTGAGAAAATACAAATGAGAATGTGAAACACAATTGTATTTTTGTTATGTCATATAAAAATAATACACATTTAAAATACCCTTTAACAAAGACCATGCATTATTGTAGGCACCGCAAGTACTTTGCATTATCAGTGGGACAAACTACAAGAAAAGATTAAGAAAATTACATTCAGCAAGCTAGATAGGTAAGATGTTGGCCAGAAGACTGTTACAGTAGCAATTAAACTCAGTGAAGGTTCAGCATATAAATATGTGGAAATTGCTATTTTATTATTATTTTACACTTAATCGCTAATATCCTCTTTCAACTACAAGTTACTAAGTTTGAAAAAACATGTCTTGAATGTATACAGACTAAAATTAGCTACAGTTTAGGTAGAAGAACAATACAGAACACATACATTTGAAATAAAAAACAGGCCTTCCCCTGTTTGCATTTAACCTATTGAGTGTTGTGAAGTTCTGAATTACACTTTGGTGCATTGTACAACTAAATGCAACGTAGTTAGCAGAACAGCATTTATGAAAGTACCACCAAGACTGAAGGAAGTTCTCTACATCAGCAAGCAAATTAAACTAAGCCTTCCATTCTCAGTCCTGAAAACACTCTAATATGTGGATAACAAAGTACTTTCAGAATTGCACTCAGTTAAACGAGAATTAGTTGAGTATTTAATATTCAGCACATTCATATGCATTAGTAGGATCAACATTTTATTAGCAAATTTGGTATTGTTATCTGAATCTCTACTACCTCGCAACTAGGAGACATCTTTGCAACAGAGTAAAATCCGGATCAAGCAAAAGTTTCTTTATATCACTGCAAAAAGAGAAAGACATAAATAATCTGTAAAATGCTGTGCAAGTTTGGTTGGTTGGTTGGTTTTGAACCAAATAGGATATATCACCTACAAATTGAAAAAAAAAAAAAAATCAAAACAAGAAATACACAATTTCTTCTCTGAACTGAAAAAAATGCATCTATCAAAACAATTACAACAGGAAGAACACATAATTTGAAATCTTGATCTTAAGGAACAAGTCACTCTACCAGTTTAAATAGAAACAGCGAGTCTGTCAGGAACCCCTTATTCTTGTAATATAGGGAACAACCACAAGGGTGCATATGAAGCTATAAATTAGCCTGCAGTGATTCTACAAATTACAAGATTAATTTAATTACAAATAATTTTGCAACTGTGTAGTGACATAGCCTAAGAGATCCACATGCATGAATTTACATTTTCTACATATGTTTCAGACTGGATAAAAATACGCTAATATCTTTTCCATCCTACTACGTGAAAGGACAAAAGGAAATGGGAAAAACTTCTGTTTACTAGCTTCAAGTATTATTTTCATTGTTTTTAAATGGAATGTAAAAATCTGTTTCCTGTGCAAGCAGAGCAACGTGCATGAACATTACTCCAGAAGTATACAGTAAATAAAAGATTTTTAGAATTATCTTTTTTCCTCAGAGCTTAAATATATTAGCAAACATTGGAGTATTTAAGTAGTAGTGTCCAACACCAAAGAAGCATACATCACTGAGAAGTATTGCCTAAAAAATTACAAATGCTCACTGGCTCATTTCAAATTATGTACTAAACTAACCCTAATCAGAGTATCTGATTAGTATCAGATACAAGAGTATCTTCAAAACTCTTGTTGTTAGTCACGACTATGATAAGTCCATGTTAAAAATTCAATACTGACTTCCATCACACTTCATACATTCAGCACAGTACATTTTGACTGTTGAGTCAATATTTAACAAACAGTTTGCCTATTTTAAAAAAAAATGTATTTTTGAGATTGTACTATGGTTTATTTCTAGTTATAAAAAAATAGAAATAAAAATTTTAAATCTTCAATAAAATGAATAAAGCACCACCTTTAGGATGTACACAAAAAATTTAACTGTTTAAAATAAAACGTGTCATTACTCAACTTTAGAATGCTTTCTGCCTTGCTAAATATTTCTTCATTAAATTGTTAATTGCCACAAATGTCTGGGGGGGGTTTTTTTGCCTTCTCTGAATTTACTAGCTTATTCCAATATCAATAGAAAGATTCTTACTTGGACAATGAATTCAACTGCTCTTGAAGAAGGTTTTTAATATTTTCATTCTCTGGATAATCACTGGATAAAAAAAAAAGAAAAAGAAAAAAAAAAAAAGAAAAAGTTTCCTATATTACCAAAATGACAGAATTACCTGAAATGTATTCCTGGCAGTAGAAAAACACAAGAACGCATACTGAAAAAGTCTTTCCTGTTCTTATGGTAAGCCATTCATGCGAGATTCTTTGTCTAGTTGCTAATTTGAAAATAGTAATGAAAGATTGTTTTTGCTTTCTCTCAACCTCAGAGTCCGTGGCACCAATCTTTCTTTTCCCATTTTTCTTTTACTCATTAACCTTGAAATTAATGAAAATGACAATGCCTAGCCCATTATTACATGACCACCAACAGTACACAGACACAATAAAGGAAACAGAGAGGTGCTCCCATGACAGTGTGAAGTATGGCTCACTAAAAGTAAAGATACGCCTGTCAGAGTATCAGTTAGAGTATCACTTTCAATTATATTTTAGGAACCAACTCTGACTATGCTTACATTAACTTCTTGAACAAAGAGAACACACAGTTGTCCTCTGAAGTAATATAACCTGTAAATATAACCTGTAAATAACATCAAAATATTGCCAGTATTTTGAAGCAGACGGCAGTTTTCAATAGCCAACGGCTAGTCAGAGTCAAAAGAAACAAAATACTTGAGCTTAAAGCCTTTTCTATTTATTACTTATAGTAATAAATAGTGAAGCTATTATCTCTTTGACTGTCCCCCAAAGAGTGAGGAAAC
The DNA here is from genome assembly GCA_017310255.1 of Butorides virescens. Lineage (NCBI taxonomy): Eukaryota > Metazoa > Chordata > Aves > Pelecaniformes > Ardeidae > Butorides > Butorides virescens. The sequence goes on along the minus strand of JADKXX010010513.1, from coordinate 76,781 downwards.
TTATAGGCCTAACAGTTATTTGCACAGGAAGACTAATAAAAGATGTAGAATTTTAAGAGAGAGGAATATTTTACATATAAATATATATTTCTCCTTACATGTTTATAATATCTAAAGAGTATTTCTCATTCCATGGCTGATGCAACAAGAATGCTTTTAGAGCTAATGAAGCCCTTGGAACAAGCAGATAGGGACACCATGCAGGTTCTGAAATAAAAGGAAAAGATTCATTGTTGAGTGGCTAATGTGAAGTAACACTGCGTTCAGTAACCATAAAACGTACCACCTTGTTTGCAAGCACCAGAAGAAAATAATAAATCACAGGTTTTTCATATACACAGCATGGGTTACTAGATATAAAAGCTTATCTTTACACTCAAGCAAAAACATTTCATAGAAAATACAGGGTTTTCAACCATGCTCAAATGAGAATTTCAGGATGTTCCATATTGGATTTAGCCACAGATTCCTGGAATACATCATACTGGCATTAAGTAGAGCTGTATATGATTATTATTGCTACTACAAGGACATGCTGGAAAATACGTACAGCTATACCAAAATGTACCATAATGTATGTTTTAGTTTTATGTTGCAATCATAGTTTCTATACTATAATACAAGGATTAATACCCATCATCCCAAAAGGATGTTGTGAAGCTTAGTACATGTCTATATTAGCAAAGAAGATTAAAATTATAGTACTATCTGTTGTCATACAAATTTAAAAGTCAGTAAGTCTGTATTCAGTACAAGGCTTGGATGATATGCAGTAAATGCTACCCCACGACTTAGGAGTAAAACAAGTACCAACCAGCTACGCTATTAAATATGCAGCAATTCCCTGTACTTCATATGCACTGAATGATGTAGGAATCTTGTAAATGTGATTTTGTAATTAAAGGATTATCACAGTGTAGAGGCAGGACAGCTAAATCACAGGCAACCTTAACCCCGGTGCATCCTAATTTCAGTGTACTTGGTTTTAGAACATTAATTTTTATAGCTTAACATTACAGAACATTCATTTCATAGTAAAAATAGCTGTGATAAATTATGTTTCCTCAAACACCCCACACCACAGCTCCCCACATCACAATTAATTTATTACCTATGTGTTTGTCAGAATCCACGTTTTAAGGAAATCGTATGAGTAAAGGCAGGATTGACCAAAAAGACCAAACCAAAAGCAGTTATTTGGAACACCAGTAATTGAAATTAGAAAAATGTAGCCTAGTTAACTATTCAAATAGTTAAATATTTAAATTCCCTTCTTAAATGTATTGCAAAAAAAAAAAGTCAAACCACTAAAACTAATAATTTTAGAGTTCAGTGGGAAAATCTTCTTTGAAAAGCAATTAGTAAGTCTACAAACTGCCTTTGATACCTGAAAACATCAGAAAAGACATATTCACTTACTAACAAATGTTTCAAAATTATGTAATGAATAGCAGTGACGTAGGTGCTGATACCCAATTGATGTACCGAAGCTTTTTAGGTCAACCTGCTAGATATCTGTAGAAAAACCTCTTATTTTGTTAATTTATAATTCAATTAAGATATTAAAAAGTATAGTTTATTCAGGAGATTAAACTTGTACAAAAAACCCATACATATGCCCCAAGCCTAAAAAAATTATCTGCATCTATGAAAACCACTACAGGGACACCTAATCCTCTACATAGGACAAGTCTCTGTTCTAATAGAGGTGCTGAACATTTTTATGGTCCACTTTTAAAATGGAGTATCTAGCAGCCAATAGCAAAAAAGAAATCAACATACCTATTAAATCCTGTTCATCCATTCTAAAACACGATGCTTTCATGGACAAGTCTAGAACTCTTATGCACCCATCATCTGATGCTAAGACCACTTTGTCTGATGTGCACCAGTCCACATCCAGGATTCGGAAATAGACGTTTCTTCCACTTCTTAAACTGCTCACCATTTGTACCTTAAAAAATTATTTTTCATTTTTAGTGGCTCTCCATCACACAGTGAGTGTACGACACTGTCACACACCCAAGAGGCATACCACAAAATTTGCAATAAAAGCTGAAGTTAGTCATAAATCATTTTAATGATGGTATCTTCTGGAGAGTAGGGAATTTAGAAACCTTGGAGTGGGGCACATTGTTGCCCTGAAACAATACTTCTTCCCAACTGAGAGCTGAGAAAACATCCTTTCGAGCACAGCTGTACAGCTGCCTTTTTGTTATCTTTTCTGACATAAAATTTCCATGGTAAAGTGGTGGAAATTTACACTCCCCCTTTAATTCCAGTCCCTGATCTAGCATATATGCATCAGGGCAGAAGTGAGGTTCTCATTAACTCATACTCTTTGTAAACATACACTTTCTTGATAAATACTGAACTTGTTTAGAAATACATTTAGACATTCTATTAACATAACATTTATGGGAATAGGATGATTTATTGTCCACAAGTAATACACAGATAAACAAAACCTTCTAAACTGCACTTTTAACCACAGGTCAGTAGTTAGACATTTTGTAACCCTTCTGTAGCATCACAGAACATTACAATTGTTAATATAAGGAAATATTAACAAAGCCTGCACTGCAATCAGCATTCTGCTGTTTCCTTTCACTTGTTCTAGAGCAAAGCATGGAGTCAGAAAGACGTAAGGTACAACAGCTCTAGAGCATGATTACTCTTAGCACTTAGTACTTAGATTACTTACTTAGAGAAAAATGTAGAAAATCAGGTAACTGGTTGTAGGCAAATGTGAAGTTCTGAGGAGAGGATTACATGGATAATAGGACTGAGAATATAAAATATTTCCACAGATATTCTGAAACATTTTCAGCTGAAAATGAGAATTAATTATAAATGCTTTCATGTAGAAATCTCCTTCCCTTGTCCAAGAAAAAGAGCGGGAACAGCTACAGGAGGAATATCCCATGGCATCAAAACTATTCGAGTGTTTTTCAAGGAGAGACTCTTGGGATAATATTCTACTCTGCTACTTAATTCATAGTTGTTGGTCATATCTGCTTTCCAACTCCTATCATCAAGGGACAGTTTCATATTGCTCAAATTAAGGGTCTGATTTCAGACCTGGTGCTCACTACAAAGTAAACAGAGAAAAATTAAAATTCCTGTTTCATAGACTCATAACTTGAACTTACTCTGGGGGGCTAAGTTAAACCAGTACAATTATGTTTCCTTCCCCATGGTACTATAGTCCCTTGAAAGTCCTATGAAGCAAACCCCAGAAGATTTCTGAACATCACTACAGAATTTTTGAATAAGATGAGAAGCTAGAGAAGTTAATTAACAAGTGTCTAGCTTTCTGGTATTCCCTAATAAATTAAATCCATGCACTTAAGACTACATACGCTTGAATATGCACAGAAGTTAAGAAACCTGTAGTAAAAATACTCCCTTGTCCACAGATTAAATTCTAAGACAGAGGACTTCCCCCTTAAATTTTCAATGTCTGCCTCAAAAACATTACAAGAGAATGACAAAGAATATTTCAGAGAGATTGTCAGCTTTATGAGAGAAAGGTACTTTTCATTGATGACAGCTTAAAGACACTTTATAGGAACTAAAAGTCTTCTGAGAAAAGCCATACAACTTTATTATACAACTGTCAGCAAGAATCATGACCAAGTAAAACTTAATGCCAGACTCATCCTGATTTTCAGAAGTAGTATGTGTATTTTGCAAAGAAGCAGATATCAAAAGAACAGACGCTTACCTCTTTTGAATCCCAAATTTCTGCTCCATCATTGTACATTGCAAGAAGTTTTTGATTTCCTTTCCCTGGGGCAAAACGTATCTTTTTCACCCAGCTTCGGTGCGTAGGAATCCCCCTAGGAAAAGAAAAGCACAAGATTAGTATCAATCATTCTATACCCAATATCATGGGTAGTTAAATCCTTTCCATGAACGTTGCAGATCATATTGTACAGACTGAGAAGAACAATATATATATATACATGCGCACACATATATATACAGACACACAAATGGCTATCCAAATTATCATGAAAACTAAAAAGATTAAATGCTTGAAATAAATAATACAATACTTAACATTTTATCAGAAGCCATTGCAGATTTAACAGAAAAAAAAGATATCTAGCTGTTTTAAAAACTTTGATAAATTGTTAGTCCATCGGAAAACACAAAAGATGAAATGTAGAGAATTGTAACACAGTAGACATTTTCTGAAAATTTATTTCGAAATACCTGCATTTTTCCCCTCAAACACCACAGATAACCTGCTACAGTGAAGGAAAAAAAATGAGGGGGGAAAAAAAAAAAACAAACATTCTAACACTCATTATCTCATGTTTATCAGACCTAATTTGAATTCATACCTGGATACTCTAGCTTTCAAATCCCAGAAGTTTAAGTTTCCATCAACATCTCCAAGAACCAGGATATCCCCTTTCCAGGCAATACACGTAATGCTACCCATACTTCCCTGGAAATATTCAAGCAGAGAATAAAATCTTGTGATTAATAGAGCTAAACATAGGAACAAGCATTTCAACATTAGTATTTTTTTTTTAATATTATATGACACAACAGACCAAATTCTACTCAGTTAAAACAGGAACAATTCTATTGAATATAAGCATTTATCAAGTCAGTCGTATTTGCTTCAATATGCTTCAAAAGATGCTTCCTTCTAAGAAAATTTGGATTTAAAGCAATGGAAATCACTTCTGTCTCTTGTTGCAAAGAAAAACCAACATGACAGACCTCATTAAACATAATACTAGCATATACTAAAGTAGGAAACAAAATAAAAGAATTCCTATTTGTAAGTTTAATTTATCAAAGCCTTCAAGAACAACTATAAAAAAGACTCTTCTTCAGAGTAACTGGGGGGGGGGAATAAAAAAAAAAAAAAAAAAGAGTCAAACAAAACTCACAAAGAGTGCTCTGGCCCACTCAAGTCCTCCTTATGATGCAAGATAAAATCCATTAACAGAGCACAGTCACATTTCAATAACTTACTCTTTGTTATCCAAGTTTTACTAAGATTCTTAAAATTATGTCATGTCATTTATTCAGAAAGCAAATCAGGGCTTATGAAGATTCTAACCTGTAAAAAGGTCATTTATTTCAACAGCATTTTCAACAGAAGAACTAAGATTGTGAGAACAGAATCATTACAGTTCTTGAAGTTGGAATTTTTATTTCACATTTCAAATTACTGCATTAATGACCGCTTGCCACTACAATGCATATCCCTGATACTTTAATTTTTTCTTAGGTATGATTGCCAGAAAAAGTATCAATAATACAGAAAACTGGAACTCACATCAGGAGGAATTCTTGCACTGTCTTTAACTGAGTTTCCTTCTACTGTGAGATGATAAACCTGCCCATCAGCACCTGTAAACACAAAGTGCTCTCTGGCAGAAATGTTCTGGCTCAGTTCTGATTTACTTTCAGCTTCCTGTAACAAGCTTTAAAGAAAAAAGAATGAGACAGAAGTATTTCTTTCTTGGAATTAGAATTGCAAGGCAAATTCTCCCTAATGCACAGAGGCAGCTCAAAAGTACATACATCCTTCAAAACAATTTATCCACATCCTTCAAAACAATTTATCCACATCCTTCAAAACAATTTATCCAGAAAAACAGGTAACTCATTTATACATTTGTGGAAATGTTCAGGGACAAAGAAGAACCAGGTAACTAAATGGATTGTTACAGACACACCAGCAGTAAATCAAAGATCCACATCTAAAAGCTAAAGGGAGGCCCACAAAGTTGCTTTGCCTGGTACATACTCAAGAATCAGTTCTGTTTATATTCTGTTCTATAGAACAAGAGTACATGGTGGAAAAACAACAACTGATGCAGAATAGCAAGATACCGGAATGAAAAATACCTGATCACAGAAGATTCTACACTGATAACTTCAGTATCTGATGCAACTGTCTGCCGGGCCATGGCCTCACGGGCTGCTAACTGCTTCTTCCTCAGACTTTTTAAGTTATGAGAAGGTGACCACTCCTGTGAAAAATTGTCCAGGAAAAATGGAAAAGACAAATGTTCGCTCCCTGAATTTACTGGAAATTTTCTGTTAATTATAATTATTTCAATGAAAATTGCTTTCTGTGATACCTCCCCTCCATCACCCAAGGAGCAGACCAGTTTTTTCCACTAGTACCTCCTTCTTTCTTGCCTCTATTTGATGACAGATGAAAACTGAATAGTGAAAGCACTTACCTGTATGCTACACATACAGTAACATTTTGCTGCAAAATTGTTCATAGATTTTTACACTATCTCAACATATTACATTTAATAAACAGTAGTAACAGATTTTATTCCTTACCAATGCAGTTGCTGTAGGGAAGTTTTTAGACATTTCTCTGAGCAGAGTGCATGTTCTAACATCCCAGATCTCCAGTGGTTTGTCTTTAAATACTACAGCTAGATACTGCCTAAAACAAGTAAGAATTTAGAACAGCAAAAGTAATCATTCTGTTTTAATTTGAGCATTTTAATTCACACGTGTTGTTCTTACCAGCACTTGGGAAACCCTCAAAAACTAAAAGAAAGCATAGTAAATTAATTTGGCTCAAATCCCACTCTGAAGTTTGTGATTTCCTTGATTTACTCAGGCACAAAAGACTGCCTGAAAAAGCACCCTCCTTCAAAGCTAAAAGAATTAGAAATTTCTGTCAGGTGGTACTGCTCAATTACTGTAAAGGAGACAAGGGAAGGAATTCGGACAAAGCAGCAGCACCTCTAATTTAGACATATTCTGCCCGAACTGCTGACTGCACAAGATATCAGAAAGCCATATGAAGCCTTTAGGTTGGATAGATTTTTTTTTTCTCTACTCCAGACACATGCCAGTTCCCCAATCCAGTGATAAATGAACATAAAATCCTCTTACACTAAACCACTTGTCAGTCATGTCTTCAGACCTTTCATCTGTGGAGCTAGATGAGTAGAACACCTTCAATCTACCACTATTCACATGTAACTTGAAAATACAGAGAGTCTCTGCAGCTCTACGTACTCTTCTCAACTGCATTAATTTATATTCAAATGAACTATCCTTTCTTGTTCTTACTCAACATTCTAGTCTCTTCATCTAAGCCCCCAGCTGTTCTTAATTTTTAATGTATTAATAAGACCGTTATACGGTTGAACTCTTCCAAATTCTCTGTAACATATGCATACTTCTGCAAATATTCCTATGCAAGCTAGAGAACATTAATTTTTTTCTTCCACTGTAAAGAAAAAAATTTTAAAATTTAGAGACAATGCCTTATCAAAATCAATGCTACTTTAATTTCATTTACACAGGGAAATGAAGCAATCTCACAGAGTACTACTACTATTTTTGACCTCCTGTCACAGGCCCGATCTCAAAATAAGCAGGATTTGATGGTGAAAAATCATCCCACCTTTATTGCCAATCTTCTAGTTTTAAGTAAGGCTTAAATTATAGAAAAGGGAATTAACTCATAACAGAAGTTGACAAAAGTTGTTCAGCACTTTTATTCTTATTCTTAAAAGAACTAAAATATTAATGACCAACCTTGCAATGTGATTGGATCCTGAAGTGACAGTCAACCACAAAAACACTCACAGTTTTTGCACGTTGAACTAATATTCTAAAGTATTTTTCTCTTGGTGCTGTTGCACATTTATCTATACCCTCTGGAGCGTTTTTTTTCCTGGAATTTCTATTATTTCTATTAAGTCGTGAGGATCTTCATGCACTACAGTAAAATTTATAAACTTCACAAGGCTAATCAACTTACTTCAAATGAGACACCTTTATCATTTCAATAGCTGGCTCGTCACTGCCTCGCTCACCACGAAATGCGATGCTCCTGCCTGAAACACAAAAACAATGTGGGGGAAAACAGAAATAGTTACTAAATTAAATATAAATATAGAAATAGTTTACAAACTATTCTGTTTATAAACAGAGATAGTTTACAAACTAAACTAGAACATCTCCAAGTAACCTGCCCTATCTTACATTACTCTTGTCATTGCTGAAGTTCTACTGCCTTTCAAAGGACTAAATACTATGTGAACTCTACTGTCCATTATAATACCTGACCAGCTTCCAGAGCACAACTAATGAAATTGATATATAATCAGCATTATGTAAATATATAGAGTGAGTTCAAACAGTTTTTATTTTCCACTCACAGCCAATGAGGAAGAATTTCATTAGCAGATTTTGGGTTTTGAAAAATAAATTAACTCTGCCATAAACTGGTATTATATTTAGAAGTCTGAAAGTATTTCCATGCTAATTCATTCTACACTTTGCAGAAGCATTCTTTCTCTCCAGCTAAAAGAATGAACACTGCTGAAGAGCCGTAAGAACTTACAAATCTTATCCCCAATAAAATTTTGACCCACCTGTAGGAAGTGTTGCAGAATTGAAGGTGTTACCACTAAAATAATGATTGACAAACACCAGGGTACCACAGCATCTGCTCTGCAAGTTTCATACTCCTTAGCTTTCAAGGAAAATTCAAGTTTTCAAACTTTAGCCACTCTTGTGGTTACTCATGGCTAAATTATTTATCTTATGCCAATTATGTGAATAAATCTAATTACCAACAACGCTAGTTAGAGCTCTCATGTCAGAGGCCAGTCTGCAGGAAACGTCCCAGATCTGTCTTCTTTAGTGACCAAACACCATAGGAATTTTCTTTCTTATTTTTGTTCACAAACATAAATGAGAATTTTGTCAAAGTGTTCATGACGTAAATCAAATCAGCACAGCTTTCCTAAACTAAAAGTTGGGCTAATTAGTGATGTAAGACCCAACAACTAAACAGCTAAGTAGCTGTGCCTTTTCTGTAAGTTTTAAAAGGAAAAGTAATGGTTTTTTAAACAAAACATATGCTAATGTGTCAGATATTCACACTTACTTGGAACTTAGTTGCCTACAGAAATACTAAGCCTTTTATCACTTATATTTATAAAATGTTTCAATACTGATTTACCAGCTGAGTGAAAAATGAAAATCCCATTTTACATTAAATTAATTTTACAAAGTACGTATCTTTTCTGGTTTGATTTTAAACAAATGAACAAGACATTATCAGGAAAAAAAATACAATATTGTCATGTTAAAAGAATAGCCTCTTTGTGCAGCACCTTGTAAATACAAAATGGAGTCTTTTCCATGAGCTTAAAAAAAAATAAAAAAAAAAATCACTTTATGCTATATAAAGCAATTCAGAATTAGCCATGTGTTACAAGACTCAGGCTTTCCAATTAGAAATTAAATGGCTCCAGGTTTTCCCATTCAAAAATAATTTAAAATTATTGAAGTGCTTCCCATTTTGGGCTCTCTAATCTTCCAAATTATACCTCCTCGTATTGTGCAAATATTTAACTCAATCACAAATATATCTGTCATCCATTGTAAGGCTGGAGGTTGAAAAAACACACAATCCCACTGTTACTTTTGCTATCAACTGTATCTTTTTAAAAGTTATTTATTTTTTAACCTTTCCAATTCTTTATAAAAGTATACCCATTTTACATTCATACACTCAAATTCTGGCCACGCGCCTGGCCTACTTGAAAAATTATCTGTTGCTGATACAAACCACAATAAATGGTTCAACACTATGTCAGGTGCACATGAATCATGAAACAATGGGGGTAGACTATGACAAAACACATTTGGAAATACAGCCATTTCATGAAGAAAATATACCACTAATACCAGTGCTGTGTGAATGCTTTTAAACCTCCTGCTGATACATACTCATTCTTTTACTAAGTCCAAGCCACAGACATCTTTACAAAGGTGTTGTTTCAAGTCTGTCTGTAGAGCACCAGATGGAACATATCACATGGCTACACAGGGACAGAAGAGCAGAACCAGTCAAAACTCTTTTTTTTTTGCCATGACAACAGAAGGAAAAAAAAAAAAAAAGTAGTAATAACTTCTGTTTGTCACTCCCCAGCAAATCTGTTAGCCTCCTGTACAGATTTCTCAGGAAATACTAACCTGTTGGTAGGTCCACCAGCTGCAGCTCATTCCTTACTAGCCCCAGATTGTTAGGTGTTGATGTGGCAAAGGAAATAAACCCAGTCAAGCTTATCCACTCAATTCCCCTGTCATCAGAAGAGAGTACATGGAGCATATTAGCCTGGAATGAAGTAATTTTTTTCATGCATATTCTTCAATTTGAAAACAGCACAGAAGTAATTTTCTACATCTTACAGAAACACTATATTTAACCACAAAAAGAAGCTACACATTAACAACTATGATGCAAATATAAGATTACCAAATTAAATTAAAGAGCAGCTTTCTTTTCAGACTATACTGGTTCTTGTTTGTTTGAAACACTGGTAAGTTTTGCGAAAATCCTTTATAGATACTCAGCACTAGAGTGGAATAAAATCACTGCTCTCATTAAATCAGTGACCTACTAGATGGGAAGAACTATCAACTAACTCGTATTTGCCAGCATACAGAAAGAGAAAAACATTCATATGGATAGCAGGGTGGGGAGACATGATTCTTTCAGTCCAGAGAGAGGAGAAACAAAGACGACAGAGTAAGAGAGGCCCTGCAGAGATTTCAAAGCCTACCACAAAAGAACTGAAAACCTAGTGGGTTTTTTTTTTGCTCTTTTAGATCATGCCATAGCAGCCACAAACCAAATCACCCTAAAGTCTTGCAAGGATGTAAAGTTACACTATATATAACATATTGTCAGCACATATGGATTATAAGAAAATTCTTGAGAAAGCCATGAAAGGATAGAAAGCAGCAGTAGGTGGTACTGCTCCAAAACAAGATAGTCCTCCCTGCCCCATTTCCCACACACACTTTGTGCCAGCATAAATAGTTGAGTGCTTTATCTGTAACTAAATCAAGGAACTAAACTAAGAGAGAATTGAGACTCTTCTAATACATACATATGCCCAAGCTCATTTTAGCACGGATGAAAGGATTTAGATTTTTCTCAAATCCTTTAAACACAGATCACTTAAAAACTATTTCCAGGACAACTAAGTCTTCCGTTACATCAATTGTAAAATCATTGTCTGTTCTTCAAGGATATGTGTGAAATATGAGAAAGACAAATAACAGTATTTATCATTTATTGCCAGTAAATCTAACTCACATTGTATTAAGTAGAAGTTTCCTAAATGCAATGTGGATGGTGAAAGCAAAAAGCACTCCCATAATATTTTGCACATACAAGAAACAGCCATATTTATCTTTATTAGTTCAAGCTTTTAAAAAAAAAAAAAAAAAAAAAAAGGGAAGCTTTATACCTAAGTCCTCAAGTAAAGTGAAAAATTTAGGACCAAGCCCTTTTCCCACCAGGACCTACAGAAGTTCAATCAAAATTAGTAGTATTCAATCATGAATCAAAATGTTACAGGAATGATTGAATAGAAATCTACAATTGCAACAAAGTGTAGTACTGCAAGTCACTGCAAGTTGTAAACACAGGGAACTTTCTGAAATGGAAGAAATATGAATTCTGACACCTTTCTAATTTTTATCTATTATTCTACTATGTTTTTTGGAAAAAGCACAGAAAACTTGTAACGCATTGTTATTGCCAGTAGTTATTCGCTATTCTCCTTCAAATACCTGAGACATTTTCTATACTTCTTTCATCAGCTCAGATTTAACAGGGCAAGTCCTTTTTCTTTGCTGCCAGCTGGCCGTCTGTCAATACCAATAAAAATTTACAGAAACCCAAAACACTCATTATCAAAGGGAAACCTTAGCTTAGCTAACTACTTGCACCTGAAATAATATAAGTTTTGTTATTGTCATACATGTAAATTGAGAATCTGAAGACAGAGGTTCAAGTTTTAATGAAGGTAACAAGTAATGCCTTCCCTCTTGAAATATCTCCATTTACAAAATTTCCTAATAAAAGGCATCTTTTTCTACTAGAATTAAGGGCTACATTCCACTTTAAACTATTTCTCAGACTGGATCTGCTCTTTTAAAATATGAAATACAGGGATTCTATATATTCAACTTGTCTCAGTTAATTCAGGGAGAAGATTCAGTTGTTCTGATTAATATTTCCAATGCAAACAAATTACAGAGTGTACTGGAGCAAATAAAAATGCAAATTACTTTTCTAGTTGGGAATGGATTGTTGTGACTTTCTGACAAGGCAGCTGCTACTCAAATTAATTATAAGAATTACAGGGAAAGGAGAAAGGTAAAATTGGAAATAAAACCACATCTTAAAGAAAACTATATTAAAATTTCAATCATATTATCAGAAAATACTCTCAGCCTCAAATTATATTATTTTTAAAGAATCTTCCTTGTACTTCCAAAGTATTTGTGGGGTCTACATGTCCAAAAGTGATCATCAGCAGTGGAACACATTTTTCCTTTTTAAGAAGAGGAAGGTTAAGAAAAGAAATTACAATTAAGAGCTGAACATGGTACATCTGAGATAACTGTACGTCCCGTAATGGAGACTTCAGAATTCTGAACACACAGGATTTCGTTGCAACACTGCTTACATTTGAATTTCCAAGTTTTGCCTGCAAGCCATACGCATTCTTGTTACAGTCAGCGAGGTTTTAATTTTAAAAATTAAAACTGTTGCAACCTTGAACTTGATGGGCTTCAGTGAAAAAGAATGAGAAGCACTGCTCCTGTCATAATAAGCATAATAAGCTCTATCAGAATAAGCAAAAGTAGCAGTGAGAGACATTGCAAAAGCACCACTTTCACTGAACTAGAAGCTACATTGCAGGCATTTTATTTACATGTCTCAAATATATTCTCCTCTGCACTGAAGATGTATTATCATCTCCTATCTTACCACAATAGCTTAGATTGCTCCACTTTGAACAGGTATCAGATTTAGTCGTTTCATGGTTCTTCTAATTCCTCTTAGTAATAAGAATTAACTGCATTTCTCTGCATCCTGAAGGAAGAAAGACTGACTGCCTACTCACAGCTTCTTTCAACCAGTACACATGCCATAGTGTCCCTCTGGTTTTTCCCCTCATGCTCCTAGCAGTAACCTTATTGACTTTTCCTCTCTGTGTGCTCTGAAGCATTTCTGCTGCTTCTTGCCTCTGTCTCCTAATAAAAAACAAATTAAGCTCAAAGGAAAAGTATTTACATACTTCTAAACAAATAGTGAAATAGCTACACAAAATGAATATTCAAGGTTACTCACAAGTATGAGCTATCTTAAATGGAGGATAGAAAAACAATTGGCCCTACTGCTAATCACAATACAGAACTACAAAGTTTAAAAATAATTTTAAAAAAACACCCTAACCCAGCATGTGACTACATATGTAGCTTCTAAAAAAGAACACTTTAATCTCAAAAAAAACCCCAAAAACCAAACACATCAATTGCTAGCACCTAGACAACTCAGTGGCCATTATTTTAGCACAGTTAATATGTAAAGGACAGTTGCCATTCCAAGGACCTTAGTCGTCTTAAGCTGTGTTTTTCTCAACCCATGGGTTTTGCTTTTTTCCAGTTGTCTCACTCATCCAACTGGGGAGAAGGGGAGGGAGCAAACGGCTGTGTGGTGGTCAGCTGCCTGCCAGGTTAAAGCACAATAACTTACAAAGCACTGAAAACTCTGCTGGCCTTGAGTTACAATTCCAGGGTATTCTCAATTACATACTAAAGTAATGGTGTTCCCTAAAGGTGTATTTTCAGCTAAAACTGAAATAGAGGCATTACCCAATCTATCTGCATTTTAGAGGTAAAGAAAGAATTCCCACTGAAAGAAAAACTGTTGCATTCCATGAATTTTAATTAAAAAAAACAAATTACTGTGCCTTCTTCTACACTGCTTAAAGCACTCCCTTGAACTTGTAAAAATTATGTAGATAGTAACTCAGACCATGAAGAGCAGGACAGAGGGAATTAAAACAAATATTTTTAAAACTTACCCAGGTAACAGCTTATGACTAAATAAAATTCACAATAATTTTAATTTTCTAAAAATACCATTTGTGCAAGGCCGGTTTCTAAAAAGACAATGTATTCAAAAGTTGCAAAAACTTTACAAAGTGAAAAGCCTTTCAAACTAACAATACTTCCAATAGTACATGAAGGCTAAATGAAAGATAAAGAAGTATTTTTTTAAAAGCGTATTTCCTCCTGCCTCCCCACTTTCAGGCTTTTTTTGTTTCTTAATCTGTGAAATGTTAGTACTGTTTTTCATTTTGAATTATATAAAAAAGAGCAGTATTCTCTTGTGCTGCATAACAGAACATAAAATGAAAATAATTTTTTGAGTAGTTAATGGTATGAAACAAAAAACTCAAATTGTTTAGAACAGAAAGTGAAACTATGCTTACAGTGCGTACTAATCACACCACAAATGTAAATATACTTACGTGATATTGGTGGTAGATTCAAAGCAAGTTTACATAATGAATTCTTAGAGCTATCTATTTTCAGAACCTGTAATATTATCTTTTTGTAGAATGAACAGTAAAATGAAGACCTTAACCTGATGAAAGCTTCATGCCACGATTCTGGTACACGTTTTTACTAAAATTACTACCAAAAATAAATATTTTATTTTCCATGCTTAAATCTATCTAGAAATATGTATCTAGCAAGCACCATCCTGAGTATCTTTGCCATTAGTTATCTGAAAAGTTATGTCATTGTGTACACACAAACACATAGTACAACAGCTTTAAATCTTACTCTGTTCCTTACTTAGGCTGGATAAATTCTGAGTCCTGTATTCAGTCTTTAAAATCTTTTAACAATAAAGTTATTTTTACTTCAGTTAGGACTAGAGCTGTCTCAATAGTAATTTCAGCCCAAAGGGCAAAGTAAATAAACCTTGGTGTACAAAACAGAATTACTTCAAAGGACACAATCTGTAAGTCATGACAGTTATATAGATAAGACACTGTAATACAGTTTCTTGTCCTAAAAAGTCTTCTTTGTACTACAATGCACTAAAGAAACTGCAAGTAGTTGATATACATCCTAGATCAGCAGGCACAGATACAATTCAAGTATTTAGTTCAATGTAATCTTCACTCTAATTTTGACAGCATGTTACTGCTATACATGGCAAAGACTGTTAAGGTAGGCTACTCAACAGCCAATTCGCTTGAGTGTCATTAACAATGAAAGAAGACACTCACATTGCTGGTACAACATTAGGTTAGATGTTTTAATGTTTGTCTCCCAGAAGGATTATAGTAGGATTTAAAATCAAAATCTTACTTGACTTCACAGGAATGGATGCTTAACTCTTTGTGTAAGAGTCCACTTGTAAGATGAAACACCAGGACAGAGCCATTACTTGTACCTATAAAGAGTGATTTAAGAAAAATTAAGACACTTGTTTTATTCTTCTCTTTCATACTTTAGTGAAAATGCAGGATTTACAGCTATTTCTCTCTTTTTTTTTTTTTTAAACACCTCTAACTTATATTTTAGAATTTCAGAAAACATATTTTGATATCTAGTGCTTAAACCCCAAATATTAAACCCTGCAAGGTTCTCTGCAACCAGTGAATCCATTTGGATCAAGGCATTTTCCTGAACCTACTTGTAGAGCCTGTAGAAAATCTGTTCATTCTTCTTGCATTTTCACAACATACCAAGTTGCAGGAGAAAGGAATGCTTTTTCTTTTGATTACTCAAGATGAGTAAATGCCTCAAGGAAGAGCATTTATGGTTATCCACCGGTAATCCCAGGGGAGAATCATGGGTAGATTTTACCGCATCATTAAAGGAATTCTGCTTTCTCATCCCTGAAATAATGACCTCTTTCAAATTATAAATCAGTAACTTAGTAGCTATTAGCTTCAATTAGATCAAATACCTTCTGAAACACTGAAAGCTACAATTTTCTGTTAGACACAGGGAAGCCTTACTTTTCCTTCTCTTTTTTCTTTAAACTCATATCAACTTTATTAAATACAACAATGGGTACCTAAAGAGCCATTCAGATACCTTCAGTCTAGAATGGTGCAGACCTTGCTGTAAATGCACTTTATACCTACTTATTAGTTTCCTAATCCTTGTATTTCACCTGTTTTAAGTGTTACAGCTTATATAAAAATCCAAAGTTACATTTTAGTAGCATCACATCATGTAGTGATAGCTTGACTACATTTCAGAAAACAACTATTGATGGTACTTTTAGCTCAGTAATAACAGAAGTCTTACAAGTACTGTACACGTGTACATGCATTATTATGGCATTTTCATTACTGGAGTGAGATCCTCTTTGTAAGCTCCTGCGTAACATTAATCTTCGCAATCCTCCCCCTGCCCTGTCCAAAACCCTAAGGCTTTAATAGCACAGGCAACCTTAAGAATAACAAAAAACTCCAAAGTCTGACTTGTGACAGACGCAGTCTTGACAGGGCAGCCAAGTATCTTAGATATACCAAGAGAACATCTGAACAACCCAAATCTGGAGGACTAATTTTAAAACCTTTAAATTACAGCATCTATGTGTTCCAGACTGCTGACTGCAGAGAAAGACAGCAGCCTCTGTGGATACACTGTGAAATCCCTGATGTGATCTGAAAGAGCATGCCAGAAAAATCAGATTGAAATAGGAAGAACTCAGAGTTAATAAATCAGGTGTTCACTGGCAACTATGGTAACATCTAGGTGAGTTAACTACCTTTGTAATAAGACAGAATAGATTCATTCAGGAAAAATAATGTGCTTTAAGTATATTTTTAGGTACTTATAACGGAAGTACAGTCTCTGTTAAGTCAATTCAGTTATTCTAGGAATGTAATGCTGCAGAACTCCCTATTTAGTGATATTCAGAATTAAGTGAGATCAGCATGTAAAATGCTGAGCATATCAGTGGAACAACATCATAGTAAATGAAAGATAAATACAAACTTTCTAATATACTGCAATTTTTCATGTAGCAATATTTAAAGCCAAGGAAGTAAAAAAAGAATTCAAATACTATCATGGATGCAAACTAATACAAGGGTTGCTATTTCTGATGAGTTACATAGGATCAAAAAATAGTTTTCTGTATTAGTAACTATATTTGTATTTTATCTAGAATTTAATATTTTCAGAACAACAAATAAACTATTCAAGATACTTACCAACAGCAAGGATTGGCTCATACTGTTTAATGTTTTTTGTCGTAAGAGGTGGACACATGCGGATAGCAAACGGAGGCAAAGGAAGTCCTGAAAGAAGGCCAGTCAGCAGAAATCTAAGGTGTACTTCTTGCAGAAAAGAACTTTTTAACTGTTCTTCTCCAGCAATTGTGCTTTGCCCTGCTTAAAAATGAAAGCTCTTGTTAGTATTAAATTTTAAATCTGAGATGTTACAGTAACTTTTCAGACAGGAGTTTATAAAATAAAAACTACAAATAACCTAACACGTATGCTAGCAATGTTTATTTGAAGAGGCATTCCTTCCTGTTGAACCTGTTGAACTCTGTATGATAAAACTTTTTGGAAGACTGCACTTCAGCTAACTTCTCCAATACTAGCTTTCTCTCCTAACACTCAGAAGGGTGAAAACAAAACCAAAAGGAAGGAAGAAGGAAAAAAAATAAGTGCAACCATTTCAGTCGTCTTCCAGAATTCTATTTTTTTCTCTTTTTGTTTTTTTTTAAAGTTAGTTACAAATATTTAAAAATTATTAGGCCAATTTAAAGACTTATAGAGGTATAACTTCAAACATTAAAAACTGAGTGCAATCCAGTGCTAGAAATACAGTGAATTTGCTCAGACACAACAAGAAAGATGAGCACATAAGAGATATACAATTCCACTGCTGTATACCTTCTGCAGTCAGCTGTACCAGTCCGAGTGATGTAAGATACAACAGCTATAATGTCAATGACTACAGGAAATGCAGATAAGAGAAAAATCATGCCCTAAATGCCATCTTGAACACATAAGTTGCAAAAGAACCTCCCACAGTGGTAAGATGCCTGCACCTAACCATATAGACAACTTTTACCAAACAAAATCCAAATCAGCACCTTTGTATCTCTGAGCAGCACTAGTCACTTTTCCAATATGAATTAGTTTTAAAACATAAACGTAACCCTCTTTATGGAACATTTCTCAATACTGAAATGTTGGTTGCTATTTAGATTTCACAAAGATGGATGTGTCGGGTAAATGGTCTTCAGCCATTTAAGATTACTTTTTGAAATTAAGGAGTTTTGGCCAAATTACTTTTTTTTTTCCCCAGAGAAAATGAACTTTGAACATTTGTCCTCAACATAAAATCTGACACATGTAGTTCTTAAGTAAGCTAAAATGTATAGAGATTCAAAAATCCTAGAAATGAGTAGCAGTAATATTAGTGAAAGAAATTCTTACCAATCATGTTGTCTAGTGAGAGGTCTGGAAGTTTATTTTGGAATGCTCCTACAGGAATTCCACAGAATGAGACTGGGGAATACAAAGGTGATGCACTTGAACTGCTGTAAAAGAAAACAAGTTCCTAATACAAACGGGATCCCCTGTTGACTTAGGTCCTTGATTTTGTTTTTTTCCACAGGCTATTCTTTCAGTATTCCTACCGCTTACTAGTTGTGAAGTATTTTGAGAAGATTATTCCCAAAATCAACTTCCATAAACAACTCTACCAGGAGATAATGCACACAAAATTGTACAAAATTTAAAAAAACTTTCATCTTCCTTACAGAGATATTTACAAGTAACAGAAAAACAGACAGGGTTCTGAAGTGTAGCACTGAATGGAAGCTTTTAAATATGTTGTATGTTAATATGTAGACCTATGTTAATGAATACAGCTAAAGAATAATCATAAATATTTTGACATTTAAGAACAGATTCCCAAACTTGGGAAACGTTTTTTGTTAACCTATATAAACTTCTTATACACATTCCAGATGACGAAACCTGTAACTGAAGCAATGCCTTTAACGTAAACACATGAAACAATTGCTTTTGCATATACAAAGCTACAGCAGAAACTTACTGCATTACCTATATTTACAGTCTTGTGAGATACCTATGCATCGGGTTTTTGTGTTATTTTTCCCCCAATTAGTGTGACTGGGTTCCAGCACAATCTCCATCTAAAAGGAACTCAAACAGCCCCTGCAGCCTTGCCAATCATACCTTGCTGGGCTGAGGACAGCTTTATGTCATAAGCAAAGACCAAAGGCTACTGACTGCACCCAGCTGTCCTCAAAAATGCAGTTTAAGGCATGTATAAAGTCTTTTTCTTTAAAATCTCACTTCAAAATTTGAACTCAAAGTCTGCTAATTAAGACCATCAAACCCATCAGAATCAAGAGCTAATGGAGGAAGACTCCTTCAAAATCTGTTAAAGACTCTGTGCCAATTAGAAATATGCTTTACTTTTCACTACAATCCAATCATCTCCAGAATCCTCTAGGCTCAGTGTTTCTTATATTATTATTACATTTTTCCTGGTTATACAATCATGACAAAAATCAGCGTTTTATAAATGAGCCTAAGAATCCAAGAAGTAAAACCCAGCAACATATGGATCTTTAAACAGCTCTCTTAAATATGCATCACAAAGAATCCATCTAGCAGTATTTTTGAGAACACCAAGAATAAAAACACTAAATCACTGATGAACAACAAAATTATCTATGTTGAAAATCTGGTACTTCTGACATTTAAAAGCATAATAAGAATTCTGCATTTCTTTCATGGCAGTAATTTATTTATTTTTTTCAATAGCACTTTAAAGGCTTATTGCAGCAGAACGACTTTAATACACTGAATGTTTAAAGAACTATACTACTTCATATAGTATTTTTAGAGACTGCTCAAAATCTAAAACTCTAAAGGCTTTGTACATGAAAATATTGTTTATACCACCATATTCCAGCCACCTTCTATGCAGCCTTATTGCTCTTTGTCAAATTCACAAAAATCTAGCAATAAACTTTTCCTCTACTAAAAACATAGTCCTTTCCAGACTCATTTTGCAGTCCTTCTATGTAACTGAAGTAGGGATTAGTTCCTGAAAAAAATGATATAGTCTGAATAAAGCCAAATGAGAAGAAAATGTTTCCTAGAAATTATGTGAATATTCATTCCTATCTCTTGATTCCTTATTCCAACCACTTAGTATGGAATTATTTTTTAAAGAAGACTAAATACAGTTCCTTCACTTCCCCAAAGCAAGGGACCTAATCTATTTGGATAATGTATTTTGTTCCTCTTCCTTTCACTCATATACATGTATAGCACACGTCACACTACCATACACACAAGGACATCACTCTTGCTTTTAGAGTATAATTAAATACTACATGCCACTTGTAAATGTAGATGGAAGCTTTGGTAAGAAAAATAAATCCCATTACCTGTTATGCACATTTCTGCCAGAAACACTGGATTTTAATTCCCAGATCATTACCCTGCCATCACTGACTATGAGAGCTGCAGAATTCTCATTCACTGGGCAACACACCATACTGAAGGGTCGAACTGTTTTTGTTACCCTGATTGCATCACACTGACTTCTTAAATCATAAATCAGCTCCTGAACTGGGTCTGGATCTGTAACATCAATATCCCAGAGAGGGAAAACAATTAGAATGGCAAACATACGATGTGATCAGTCAACAGAGGTAAATTTGCAGAACAGCTGAGCTATTTCGTTAAACTCCACATGCTTCTTGTACAACAATTAGGAAAAAATAATCAAAACCTATATGCTGTTGATCTTGCTGTACACAACACAGCTTTGGGAAGTTCTCCAAAATAGAACTTTATCTTTAAAATGTCCTATTCCACATGAATCCTGCAAAATCTAAATTACTGTTTCATATCCGGGAAGAAAGTGCATCTGTTCTCCACAATCCAAAACTCATTTGGTTTATTGGTAAACCTGGAAGCAAGCTCACTAGAAATGACCAAACTGCCAAACTCAAAACAAACAAACAATAATAAAAAAAAAAATCACTTACTTACATTTGCAGAACTACGTTTTCCTCTCTTTTTTCCAGTCCCGTCCATTATATTTAAAAGGCCATTATTAGTAACATTTTGTAAGAGACAAAGGTTTAATGATTTAGATTTTAATCTAAATTTAAGCCCATGTCTTAGTTCTAAAATCAGTTCTTCCAATTGACCAAATGACTTCCAAAACCTTGTGTTAGCCTGAAAAATGGTTTTTCTTAAGAAGAAAAAACTAACAATCTTTTATCTAAAACTTTCTTGTATATGTGACTGTTAAGCCACTTCATAATTAGAAGTATTATTTGGTGATAAAAGGATTTGTAGGATATTAGTATCTTATTTTGCACTAAATTTCAGGAAAGTCAAAAACAATTTCGGGAGAATGCTGCATAAATTTAATATATAGGAAAAAACACTAGAAGGGCTGTAATTCACTATCCTGTATGAGGCATGATGGTTAATATTGGTGTTAAGAGTATTAATTAAATGCCTCACATTAATTTCTGGAAATTTTTGACACAAAACTTACCTGGCTCTTCATTTGGAGTTCCAGTTATACTGCAGTTAGATCTGCGAACTCTTAAAGTTATACAACCATTTTCATGTAGGCAAAATAACCCATCCCGCTGAAAGCAAGGAATTACCTAGGTAAAGAGATACCACATTATATTGGGTTATTAAAATTTATCCTTTGCAAAGTACACTGATGTATCTTGATGTATAAGCAAGTCCATAAAAATGTTACCATCTGTGTAACACTTTAATGAATTCCTTCAGCTACAGTACTTGTGACTAAGGAAGTCAATTAATTTGAGAAATTAATTGAACGTTTTTCTTTGAATTGGTTGCTGGTTTGGTTTTTTGTTTGTTGGGGTTTTTTTAAACAGTAATGTACTCATAAATATTCTTTTTGGCTATCACTTTAAAAAAAAAAAAAACCACAACTTTCTTTTTCGCTATCAGAGTTCATGATTCCAAGAGAACAAAGATGCTTCAGTAAGACCTCAGACTGGACTTAGCTATCTAATTAAGCAAAGGCAGATGCTTAGAGAACTAGTATTAACTTGTGTGTAAGCAGCTTAACCACCACAGAACAAAATGTCCTTTTTCCACATCACTATTTCCACACTGGTGACTTTTGTAACACCACAAAATGAAGTGGGTTTGCTGCAGACTTCAGAAAACGAAATTAAACAATGCTTGGTTCAGAGGACATTTTTCCCCCTGGTGATCTAGAACTAACCAAAACACAACTATCGGTGGGTCATGAACTTACATATGATCTTAATAAACTATTACAGTGATAGAAACCAATCAAATTTTCCTTACCTGTAGGAAAGGCACACCTGTTCTTTCAATTGCAATCACACCCACTGTCTGATTCACTTCCAAATCAAGAATCAAAATTTCTCTGGGATACAGTAACAGCATGTAGTTCCTTTTGGAAGGCAAATACGACAACTGAAGACAGTCATTGAGTGTTACAGATTCAGCACTGCAAAACATCAGATAGAAACTTTAATCGAGTTTAGTATAAACAAATATTTCAAGTTAAAAATAAAGTTAGCTGCATTTTCTGCATTTTTTTTCAAGTATTCCCTGTTTTCATCACTAGGGAACTGTAGATTTCCATTTAATTGCTACAGCAGTGCAAAGCATCACTGACATTTAAAAGACATACACTCTGTTGACTTTTGTCTAAATAAGATTACAGAGTAATTTTTAAAGTAATATGTAATTCAAATGGAACAAGTCTAATTCTTGCACATCTTAAATACAAAGCAATTCAATTATGAGCAGTGCTAGCTGCCATGACATTTACTGGTATTCATGGGAATTCACCCTTAAACATACTGCTTACTTCAATTTTTATATTATTATAGATATTACTGTATTTTGAAATGAACAGAACTAGCCTATCAAAGAAAGTAGCAGAGAAGGAACGTTCGTCATTTTGTTGACTGTCAACAGGAGACAGACTGCAAGGTAAAGAGGTTCATTAGGTACATGTGATCCAATGAACTGTATTTAAGTCACACTGAAGAAAAACACCCTCATACTGTGCTCAGGTTTGAGGGTCTCTTAACTGATTTAACGTATCATCCCTTTGAGGGGTTTTGTTTGGTTTTAATCTCCACATTCCACCAAACATTAAATTCCTGTTACACTCTCCTTGCATCTCATTCCTTGCTTCAGGAGTATTATTCACCTTTTCTCTGCAATCACTTCCCTGACAATCTCCTGCTCCTCTTCCCTCAAAGTTTCCCTAAACTAATATAAAACCAGATAAACTACTGCAGCTACAATTTTTTCTTCCCCTTTTCCCACTCTATTCTTTTTCGTGTGTTCTGGATGGAAAAGGAGAGAGAAAAGAGAAGACTATCATACCCTTCGCTATATTCATATACAATTTAAAATGCAATCAGGAAAATACAGAAAAATGCTGATTTGCTGTTATTACAGAGCATACACAAGGCTGCAGCAACCCATGTACTGTCTCTGTATTTGCTAATCAGGTATACTGTCCGATGCAGCACAAATTAGGCATTACAGAACACAAAATTACAAGACCATGCCATTAACGTCATATAAAAATCAGTTTCTTAAATGATTACCAGAGGAAGTATCATCTTCTCCCCAGTTTGCAATTTAAACACCTTATTAAAACAAGAGTATAATTTCATATCTATACTAAATTTTGGTGTCAAGTGTTACCTGATAATACAGTCTGATTAGTTTGTTCTGAAGTTCGCTATATGTTCCAGAAATATTCTTACCACTCAAATAGGAAGTACAAAAGGAAAAAAAGAATTACACCATGCAAATGAAAGTGGTCTAGAGAATTTCTAACAAAAAAAAAAAAAAATCTTAAAATGCAGTAATTTTAGTTTTAAAAGGTCAAAAAATAGATAAATGTATAAATCCTAATTTTATTTACACAATATTAACTTAAAATTGCTTCCTACTACAGTATCATATACAATATCAGAATGACAACTCTCCTCGGGTATCAGTACTTAACAGAATTGTTATTCACTTGTTCTATCCCTTCTCATACCACAACCAAAATGAATTACACTAGTCCATTTTCATCTCCCCCCCCCCCCCCCCTCCAAGGAAGATGTTTCTGAGTTTCCACCTGCATGAAAATCTGTTAGCAAAGGGAGAACACTATGTCATTAACTTATGTAAAACATGCTGGGATGATATGGCTGTTTTTATGAACAGAACTGGGTGAATGGCCGTCAGTGTTATATCCTTACATACAGGATATCCTGTCATATAGGACAACCAACCATCTGTCTACCCCAATGAATTTTCTTTTTTAAAAGTAATTACCTTATACACTTTAATTCTAATTATAGCTACAAAATATACAGGTATACAAAACATTAACTGAGAAGAAATATTTGCAACCTACCTTGGTTTTTCATTACTGATTAAGATTTTTACTTTATCAAAGGCCTTTTTGGCCCCTGTAGCAGCAGCCAGCTTGTTGTGAGAAGGACTGGAATGGGGACTAGAGATATAAACTTTCTTCCCTGAGCTGGCAGGAGCTTTGGAAGGAGAGAAGTCAGAGATGAACACTATTCCTTCACTGGTGAGCACTGTACCAAGAAAAACAATTTTTATTATAGCAAAATACAATCTGCAATTTGATTGTGATGTTCCATTTTAATGACATTTTGGTGGAGAGAAATACTAACAACTTTAATAATAATGTACGAGGTAGACAACTCATATTTCTAGACCACAGGCACCTTCACTGAAAGAGCTGCAGATGGTCCATTACAATTAATTATATCCACAAAACTCATTTTTTCAGAATTAAGTGTATACTAAAAAAATACTGTGGGGATTACTGGCAGAAACCTCTTGTTTCTTCAGTACAGTTATTCTCTCACATCAACTATTTTTCTTTAAGCTTCACAATGCAAACAAAAGGTAGGGTTGCCCACACTGTCTATATCACCATTTTTTGTTCTCATGCAGAGCATGGCTCAAAGAATCACTAACTCACATTATTTATGTTGCAGCATAAAGATTCATCTAAGCTGTAAAGATGTAGCTAAGATTTTACTACATGTTTATACAAAAAGAAGTTATTTTTTTTTTAGGTTGAATGGTATGGCAGATAAAAAAAAAAAAAAAGACAACTACAAAGCCTGGAAACTGCACTGTCTCATTATAGATCAGGAGTGATCAAGCTAAATTAAAGAATAAAATGGTGACTCTCTTCTTTCTCTTAGTTTCTTTCTCAGTAAATCTGATCTACATCCCCCTTGACATTTAAATTGCTTCTCAAACTGATACTTACACTCTATTCCTTTAAAAAAATCCTTTTGTTTGAAAATACTATTTATTCTTGGTCTATTCATCTCACTGGATTCTCCCTCAGCATCCATTCTTTTATAGCTTTTTCTGTCAGTTTAACAGGGCTCTCTATACTTGGCTTCCTCCAGCTCCCTGTCTACATGCTTTCTACCTTCTTTATAAGAACATTTATTTCCAGATTTCTATCTTCTCTACTGATGCCCACTTTCCCCCCCCCTCACACAACAGCATCTTATGTTAGAAGATTCCACATTGACCAAAGACTGCCCTGTCTTTCTTTTGAGACTTCTTCTTGGCATTGATGACACTATTCTCTCCAATCCATTACTTTAATCTCAATATTAACATTACAGTTTAGCATTTTCCTGGTCACTCATGTTACGCCACACTATTTTATACACTCAAACTTACAAGCTAAGTGTGATGGATCAAAGGGGTCAAATGAAAAAGACAGAATGTTTTCAGCATAACTTTTCTTCCAGAGTTTGGTGCCTGTGTCTGCATTCCACAGTATAATATAGTTAGGTGGATGAACAGCAAGGAGTAAATCTCTAGAAGCATCTTGATTCCACAACCACTGCATGTCTGTCAAAAAAAGGAACAACAAACAGTGAAATTAATTTTCAGAAAAAGCTTGTTCTATTTTAAAACTAATTTTTTTCTGTAATACCTCTTCTTTAAAGAAATTAATAGTGACTTGTTAGTAACAAGATGTTTCTATTGCACAATTCCAAAAAATAAGTTCCTTTTACTGCCTGAATTTATGTTTTTAACAAGCAGTGATACATTGGGTTACACGTGTCCACACGCATGGACACAACCTACATCCGATCTGAAGAGTTTGGATATTTTTCATCCAGTGAATTCCTACCTGGAACAACATACTGTATTGTACAGAACTACTGCAGAGTCAAAATGAAAAGAACCATACAACATCCCAACTAATATTTGGGATGACACTATGAACCATACACTATCCCAAGCTAGTATTTGGGATGGTATCCATACTGGACATAGAAACAAATGCCTTCTCCACTTCAAATGCTTTTTAACAGAGAATCTTAAGTTTAGAGTTAAATGAAACTGACTGTAACACACAATCAAGAATACAAGTACAGTACTTAAACTCAAAGGTCAAACTGAGAAGGTATGTCTGCCAATCATCACAGCTGGGCACCATTTAAACATTCAAGACAAATGGAGACAAAAGACTACGTTTTCTGTCAATAAGAACAGAGAGCCACCTCAGTTACTAGAAAGTAACATGCTCCACGGGGCGGTGTTTTAGACAATAGAATGTGTCAGGCAGGCAATGGACAAAGTCTCCCCAGTCCAGCTCCTACTGCTCGCTGCATGACCTCACATGAGTCACAGCCTCTCTACAGCATGTTCATATGTACTAATGTTGAAAAAACTTCCTTCCTCAGCCATTTATCAGTTCAGCTTTTTCAGAGCTGCTAAGTGCTTCTCACTGGGTTTCAGTGGAAAAAAAAAAAATGCAGCCATGTGTGTCCTAATCAGTTACACTGTTAGTTAACAAACGGTTAACTCTTTCCTAGGTGAACGCAGAGTTTGGATCAAATAAAGAAGAGTGCCTTACACTGAAGCACCACTTTTCTCCTCATTGAAACAGTGAGGCTCCAGCTGTTATCCTACAAAGCTCTTGCAGATAACGCAGAGAACCAGCAGATCACTCTCATGCTCAGTCTCTGTATTTTCAACACTTTCTACAGGCTTGTAAAAAACAGCCAGAGGTCTCAGAAACAGATGGAAATGAAAAGAAGCAGCTTTTGTTAGAGGTTATTGCTGAATCAAATCAGGCACTGAGGACAGAACAGAATTTTAATTCTGTTGCTTATTCACTTCTTTTCTTGCCCAGAAGATTGGAAAGCCTTCATTGGGTCTGAAAACCTGGAGAAATCTTCAAATGGCATGGTCAAAACTCCATCAAACATTCAATGAATCGGTGTCAGGAGTAAATAAAATGCAATTTATAAGACATGCAATTATAACACATTCTTATAAAAAGAAATAAAATTAATAAAATTAACTGCAGTCAACAGAATAAATTTTCAGTGTCCCACTATCAGACTTACAATATTGTACCTACTTTCACAGCATTTATAAAAAGCGTAAGAACAAAAATCAATCAAATTTCATAAGCAGTCATTCATATAATACAATTAAAAATAAAAACCAGATATAACACAAGCCTCATCACAAGTTTTTAAAATAGTCCAAATAAACTATAAATTATTCTTAGAAACTCATTATGGTAGTGTCTCATGGGAAAAAAGAAAAAAAAAGTGTTCTGAATTTTACTTCAGAAATAATTTGTAGACATATTGCTAGTGTGGACAGCAGTAGCAATAAGCTGAAATCCAGAACACCTTTTTGGGGGGACTTATCCCTCCCAACTAATTCTGAAAAAGCCAGTCCAATGCTGGAAGTAGTCCACTTGCAGCATCGGCTCAGCTACTGGAAGCAGACCAGCCACAGTAGCACAGCCACAAAGCTAACCAGATTCCACTGCTCCAGCCAGCTCCAGGTCAGCTCTGTTAGGAGTGGTTCCAATACACAGAAGAATGCCTACCACGAGTAATTAGAACGAAAAAAACAAGTTTAACAATAGTAGGAGAGTACTGCTATGAACTACAACCCACACCAATTAAAGCAACAGTAAAAATGATACTGAGCGTGTGATGCAACAAGGAATGAAGTCCAGATCTTCTGATTCCCTTTTCTGAGTTCTAACCACTACCTTAACTTTTTCATTGATGAAGTACAAGATGCTAACTAATGAAAGGGAGCATTTGATGCATGACACTTACTAATAGATGAGCACAAAAAGAAGCAAGGAAAAAGACACAGAGTTATTCCTTCCCCAATATATTCTCTTAATTGTGTTATATCTGGCCAGTGGCTACATTTTCTGTCCTCTATCCTTCATCAGACCAATTAAGATAGTACTGACCTCTATGCCAGGCTTCTAGACATTTCTGCCTCCAGCACAAGCAAACCTCCTATAGCTTACAACATCATAAACACATAGCTCCTTTCTCCAGACTTTTTGCTTGTTTGTTTGGGGTTTTTCTGGGGGGGGGATTTTAGTTGCTTGGTTGTTTTTGCTTTTGTTTTTTACTTCTCCCAGAGACTTGTGAAATTCTCTGAATGAGATCATTATTTTTTTTCTGGTAATGGGATAAAGAATCTTCAAACATCCAGCTGCCCAGAACTGTTCAGGTAGAATTTATTGGGTATTTTTCAAGCGGTCCCAGCTGCACTGGGCTACCACCCACAGAACAGAATCAAAAGTAGCAAATGCCACTGCTAAAATGTCTTCTCAAATGGAAGCCAAAACCAGTTATGTATACCATCTGAGCTTCCTCTTTCTCTTGACTGTGTTAATCCTGACCGTTTATGTCCACTGAATTACACTTGAAACCTAATTCAAACGTAGCATAGCCAGTTTCAAGACTTCCTACTGCTAATTCCAACTATATGCAAAACCTACCTTATTTACAATTATCTTCTGTGCTAAAATTTACACAGTATCTTGTCCCTTCTCCATTTCACTTTTCACATCTTAATAATGCTATCAATGCATAGAAAAGCCTCCCTGCTCCTATGAATCAGGCAGCTACATAGATGCTAAAAAAAAAAAAAAACTTCTCTAGTTACATTGCAAATTTATGTTATTGTGCTAGTATATTTGATCAGAAGCAGCTTTAAAATGAACTATCTAAAAAATTGTCAAAGTATACATGCACAATCAAAACTCTTAACTTACAGCAATGTAATACTGTTAAAGTACTACACCACTATAGATGACATTAAAGTTCAGGTGCAATGCAAACTGCACTATATCCCCAATTCAAAAGCAGGAAGA
Source organism: Butorides virescens (assembly GCA_017310255.1). NCBI lineage: Eukaryota > Metazoa > Chordata > Aves > Pelecaniformes > Ardeidae > Butorides > Butorides virescens. The sequence goes on along the minus strand of JADKXX010010513.1, from coordinate 47,642 downwards.
TGTACTTGACACTGTAAATATTATTATTTCAACCATAACATTAATAAAAATAGATTGTAACTTTTTTTCACAAGATCTTGGAAAATATTACGATAATGAATTAAATCTCTCAGCATTCCTCTGGGAGACCGTAAGTCTTACACTTTCACAGAAAATCAATAGACAAACATAGAGAAAGCTAGTAATCCCAACAGTAAAATTCAGTGGCAGAACTGAGCACAGTTAGCAAGACCTAGGTGAGGGATTTGTACACAATGCTCCATAAAATAACTTCCATAAAAAGATCATGCGCTATTATTACCTTGAATTGGTTTTGCATGTTCTTGTATTTCACAGCGAGCTGTTCCTGTTGCCACATCCCATACAATTATTTTTCCAGTAACATCAGCAGAAGCTAAACGTAAAGAATATGGAGAGCCAACATTGTGATGGTAATTTTCTTTAGCCCATTTAACCTGAAGATACAGATGAAAACTGGTCAAAGGAGGCAAACACATATAAGAAAGACACCATATTTTATATTCTTCAGATGGATAAACAAGTAATAAACAAAAAAAAAGCATAGTAATAGTTAATAGCATCTCTGTAAGCATATCTTTAAGCTACTATCAGTTGTGCAAATTTAAGGTATGTTGTAACTCTGCTGCATGACTGCATGGTTGATATTTTCAAATTATATAAATCCTTGTTCCTGAAGGTAACTACAATAATACATAAATATATGCCATGTATATAAAAAGTTTACTCAAATATTTAGAAGAAACTAAATGGCAATGTTTAAGGCCCTGTGGGCATCTACAAACCTACAACCACTGATTTCCAAACAAAGGAGTCGAAAATTTACCATCCAACTTTTATACACATACTAAAACATGTAATTTTCCTAATCTGTCAAACGTAAATATATTATGATATTGGGGAGGAAGGATGGTTAGTCTTTCACCTCTGTGTTGTCTCATGTCAAGATATTGCTGACATTTGCAATCTTTTTGGTCCTTTACAGCATGTTGCCACCATTGATTTCCACACACCACTTTCTGGTTTAGGATTTCAAGCTACACTGGCTTGCAAATTGGCAATACTTAATGAAAACTATGTGTCTTGAAATTTGAAACATTCTGTCTACAAGTCTTCCAAGATTATAAGGAGATAACACTGACTCCTTCCTTATCTATTTAATGTGGACTTGTTTTGTTATCTGCTTTAAAGGTGAACTTCTGCCCCAAAGAGAAACTGAAGACACTAACAGAATAAAGAAATCTCAATGCCAAGCTAATGGGAGTTTACCTACTACAAAAATGACACTGTAGCTCACTAGTTGTATGCTGTCACAGTACCTGACAGAGAAAGGGTGAGGCCAAACACAGCACTTTTTGCAGATATTTAAAGCATGACATTAAAAAAATAGAAATAGAATTTATCATTAGGCACCACTAACTTTGCAACATGAATTAGATTTGTAACAGCATTCAGAAGACTGTAGTCACCTTTGTGCCACCCCTCTCAGAGGTGTGACAAGGATGAATCTCAAAAGCCTAGCTGAATAAATTAAACAAACATTACACATGCACAGCAAGCAATCTTCAAAAAGCTCTAGCTATAAGCCCAAAGCGTGTTTTTACCAGAATAACAAAAAAAATCTTGAGACTCTCCTCTACCTGCAAATTTCAGTGTTGCAATTCCTGCTTCCCTGCTGTTCAAAAAAAATTACCCATGAGGTAATACCTGCATATAGCTATGTGGCTGTTAAAAAAAGTAATTACAGAAACCTGCAAAGCTGTTTCTTCCTCAGTTAAAAATGTACTACTCTGAAGCAAATTCCAAGTTTGGAAAGCATTATTTCCCAAGGGAGGAACTGTCACCAAGTTATGAACAACAAAAAGGACACCTTTACACAATCAGTCTCAACCACAGCTCATGAGGCTCTCTAACATTGCAAGCACATTTTTCTCATTGTAGCACACTGCTCTGGCAAAGTCCCCACACGTGACCTGATCCTCTGCTAAAAGAAATTATTTTCTTACTGTGTTGGTCACTGCCTCTCTACTCTGACTTGAAAATACAGCAGCACTAGTCAGAAACAGGAGCCAGAGTTAAAGTTGATCTTGTTTTTTATTTTCACAGTCTATCTCACCTGCTTTAAAGAACCTTATTGTCACTGTTTATTAACATATCAGAACAGACACAAATGTAATTTCGATCCTCCCATTTTCTGATGGATCAAAAAATTGTTCCCATAATTACATTTTGGTTTGGAAAAGTACTCTTTCACGTACTCTTTGTAAAGGTACCAAAAAAAAAAAAATCAGGTATTATCCACTCCATACAAAGTTATCAGTCCCTCACAAATACCGTATGAACACGTGGACAGCTAGTATGGATCAATTTTCAGTGAAATCATTGCCTGCTCCAGACACAGTACGACAGCCAAAGGCCAGGAAATATTTAAAGAAAAATATTTAAACGGACTACAAAAGGATTATGAAACTTTTCTCTTTGCTTTTTTATTGCAGATAGTGGTGTGTTTTGAAATTTTTCAAATCTGAAAGCATGGGTTTTGGGAGAGAAGATCCCCTGTAGGCTGTTTGCTGGTGTGAACCTCTACTACAAAGAGTTTAAGTCAGACATAGAAAGCAGACTTCTTACAGACCCCCTCCAGCTTATTTATGCTTTTAGCTTTTACAAACAAAAAAATAAGTCAGTTAGGAATTGAAGAAAATTTCTTACAAATGCATATAAAGGTATCTACAATGATCATGGCCTCATAATAATTTTTCATCTAATGACTACTTCTTAAAGCAGAATAGAATTTCTCTTCATTCTTCCTCCTCATCAGTTAATAATTTTCTTACAGCCTATTTCTGTTAATACAGTGGTTCTGAAAAATTATCTCTAAATTATGTAAAAACTGTTTGGACTTCAGCATTTGGTTTCCTATGGAAATAATGTTACTTCTCAAAGCTAGTGAATGTAACTGAAGCAGATTAAAATGCTATCATTACATGGATCAAAAACTAATTTTGCTAAAGCTTATTATCCAAGCTAAGTGGAAATTTTAAAGCAGAGTCATCATTATAGCTGCTACTTCCATACCACTTATATTTTCTATTTTTTACACAATTACAGACATTGGAATTGATTTATTCATTTTAAAGGGTGGCCTGAAGACAACAGAGGCTAGGGGTACGCTTACCCAAACAAGTTGCCAAAAGGCAAGCAAAGGTATTGATTTCACAGAGTGCCACTGAGTCCGTGGCTGCTGTTGTGTACATACTTTTGGTCTGAGATAACTGAGAAATAACCTCTCCTCAAGAGTCACATAAATTGCCTCAAATTTGTCACCAGAAATATTATTCATATCAGCGGCACAAGCTCTAACCTGTCAGTAATGTTTGGGGGCAACCCTGGCAATCTCAAAATCATTCAGAGATTTGGGCATATATACAAACACGCTGGAAGAAATCAGGTTTTGGTCCTCTGTGACGTTTTAGCATTATTTTTAAAACACATCACAGCACACAAGTCTCAAAAAATTACATGAAGTATTTTGACACCTAACCCTTTTACCATCATTTTTGCCAGTCAGGCTCAAAATTCTCTCTAATCAAGCAAAATTAATTCCTAAATCTTATGACCATTTTTAAAAAGCTACAGTGTCATTATCTGTATGGCTTTTGGCCAAGATCTTGCATGGATCTGTATCAGTTTTGCCCTAGCCAGTATTTTCAACAAGGATTTGAACAGTTTATTATAATAAAGCACACTTAATTGGACTCTCTAGCACAGAAATAAATTATACTATATAAAGAATCGGAAACACCACCACCTGCATAACTACTGAATATATTGAAATTTCAAAACCACTCACCAAAAAAATTGAAGCTCTTTAGCATGCAGAAAGATATCATCAGAACACGATGGCTCAGAATTCAGTAAATTATGAAACCCGAAGACAAAATAATTGTGTTTAATTTTAAAATACCAGAGTGGCCATATCTGATATAGTATGAGTGTATCTATATGAAGATGGTCTATTTAAAGAAAATTACACATGGGAAAAAATAGCAATTTCCAGCAGGCATGTTCAAACTTTTTCTTTAATTACAAAAAACCACCAAAATCCTCCCCCATCTAAAAATCTGGTTTTCTTCATGAATTACTGCCTTCTAATATATCATTTGAGCTATAGACTATCAAACATTACATCTGCCAGCCAAACATTCCTCTAAACCTGACTGTCATTCCCCACAGTCAAAGAAATGATGTGTCAAAGAAATATGTCCTGTTTCACACTTGAGCCAAAGTCAAACTCACTGCAGTTTCAAGTCAAAGACCTTCAAAGGAAAGCACAGGTACCCTACACTTAAGCTTAAATTTTAGCCATTTTTTATTGCTAAAATAAATGTCTGGGTTTTTTCTGCTATTGTTCCTTTTCTATAGGTAAGAGCAGAAGTAAAAACTTAAAAGTAAAAACGTAAAAGTAACTTCCTAGTCAAATGGTGCACTGGTTACCTCCACAACTAGGATGATTAGCAAGGGCATCAACTAAGACATGCATCTGATATTTTGTAATGTTCATTTGAAATTCTGTCACGTTAAGAGCTTTCTTAGAAACATTTCTGTCTGTGTGTTCTATAACACTACCAAATGTTTCTATATATTTTATACCTTCCATATATTCTATACCTTCCATAAAGGTAAACCATCAACCTCAGGTCAAATTTCAGCATGTATGGTTTGATTTAGCTGTAAAAGAGAACATCAAGTGCAATATAATGTCAAGTATTTACAGTCATTTAGAAAAATAATATATACACCAGAATCAAGAAATATACCTTAAAACATGTATGTCTCACCTTGACAACACCAGCTTTGTGTCTTTCCAAAACCTGTAAAGTCTGAGCAGTATTGGTATCAACTATCAGCACAAGAGAATGACATCCATATGCAATCAAACCTTGCCAGCCCCTAGAAAAGCATATATCATCATCAGACAAGATCAAAAAAGAACAAAAAGCACATCAAGAATGAGGCTTTTTTTTTTTGAGTGCATGCAACTAGACATAAACATCAAACAGTAAAAGTCTTTATTAACATAAAACTCAAAAGCATTATAAAATGCCATTGCTACACTGTTTGCTGAACCATTTGCTGATGAAACCCTAAGCCACCACAAAGCACCTCTTTGTGTCCATCTGTAAAAACCCTCTTCTGTAAATTCAAGACATCGCATAGGAATTCACAAAGAGTATTCCCAAATTTTACATATAAGCATGCAGGTAAGCAATGTATTTGCAATTATATAATTAATTGCATCTCTTTTTTTTCCTTTTTCTTTTTTGGAGACAGAAAAGAAGCATTTGAACAATAATTACAGCAACGGTGAAAATCCGCTGAGGCCTGTGTGACTTCAGGAGGGGTTACTGCGGCCACCAGTGACAACTATGAAGTTATGATGAGCACCAAGCAAGCGGGAACAGTCAAAGGAGAAAATAAAAGTTTCAGACCAAGACTTCAACGTTCACTGCTTTGCAAGCTGACAAACGTAAAGGCCACAGTTTTCAAAACTTACTTGGTTCAGCTACTTCATTTTATTTTCTCTCCCTAAGATTCAGCAGTACTAGGTTAATGCTTTTCAGCACAGCTTGGGTAGTCTCTGCTCAGAAAAACATGTACGAAACCCAATATATGTACTGGCTTTGTACATCAACTCTCAAAAAAACAACAGAAACAGAAGCCAGAAGAAGCCGCTCTCATCTCTACAGTTTGTTGCACCAACCAGACCTCTGCCCAGAGAGGCGCAGGTCATTGCCAGAAGGGACTGGCCCATGCTCTTCTACGACCATGGCTTTGCTCTTGCTCGAGAGCTGGACAGCAGCAACTCCACAGGGCCCCCTGCCGGCGCTCTGCCAGCCTCTCCAGCTGGGAAAGGGGAGAGGACAGGGACGTCCTCTCACAGTGCCTAGCAAGAGGAGGCGGCTTGCCTTGGACACAACAGCACAGCATGCCCATTCCCAATGGGCACAAGTAAGGACCCGAGTATTTGCCCCCGCCGTGGCCCAGGCGGCTGTTAGCGATTCCCTCCCAGAAGGGCACAACCAGCTCCCCAAAGGGATGGCTACCACTGCTTTATGCGCTCCCGACAGCTGCCGGCGCCGGCTAAGCCCCGGCACCTGGACGAATGTCCCAGTTAAAAGCGCGGGCCGCCCCGGCGGGCGGAGAGCGGGAGGAGGCAGACCCGGGACACGCAGCGGGACTCAGGGCCCGCCGCCTTAGCCGGGTACCGAGCCGCCAAGCTCAACCCGCGGCTGAGCAGAGGCGAAGGAGGCACGGGGCGGCCCGAGGGACGCCGCGGGGAAAGGCCGGGGACACCGCAGCCGCCCCTCTCCCTTCCCCGAGCCTGGCAGACTGCCCCCGCTCTCCCGCGGCCCGGCCCCTCACCAGTCCGCCGCTCCCCTGTTCGGCGCGCTGAGGGCGCCCGTCAGGGTCCGCGCCGGCAGCTTGATGTTCACCGTGAAGCGCTGCATGGCAAGGCCGGAGAGCGCCGGGCCCGGTGGGGCGGCCCGAGCCCCAGCAGCCGATGGCCGAGCGTGCCACGGCCCTGCCCAACACTGCCGCCGCCGCGCAGGAAGCACCGCCTCGGCAGTGCAGCCGGTCCGTGCTCGCCGGGGTCCGCCGGGGCCCCGCGATTCGGGAACAGCAGTTCCGGGTCGGCCGCGCCCGCCACCGCTGGGAGGGCCTGCGCTGGGCCGCAGCGGCCGCCCTGCCCCGGGCCTGGCTGCTCAGCGCGGCGGCTGCCCGCTTTCTGCCAGCCCAGGCACCGGCCCGGGGTGTCTGGTTTCCAGCGCGCCCCGTGGCGCTTCCGGGCAACCCCAGAGCCGCCACCCGCGCCTATGCAATTAAACGGCTTAAAGTTTGATACTTATTGTTTGTATAGCAATCAAAAGTGTATCATTGTACTTACAGATGAATTAGAATACTAAGTGCCTTGACATGAGCATTTTGCATTCTTGCTTAGCAATGATTTAAATTAAATGTGTAAGACCAACAAATTACGTCCTCTATCTCTTTTAAATGTGGGCATGCATATTTTCTGTCTGGCTTTGGTGGACTTCTGTGAAGGGAAACTCCAAAACTATTTAGGTATTGGAACCATACAGTGTAATGATGCTGGACCACAATATTGGGGTGGCTTAATCCTATGAATGAGGGATGAAATGTATCATAAAAGATTTAAAACTTTTGTAAAAAGATTATTCTGTTACCCAGGCAACATCTCTACCAAGTATTGGTACCATGAAATAATTAACTGGAATAATCCTGAACAGGTAAATTACTGCTGCATCAACCTTGACTGTTACAATAGTTTGCTAAATACTTTGAAACACAGCATCAGAGAAGTCATAAATAAAACAAACAGAGGGGTAATGAGTAGGACAGAGAGCTCAGTCTGGTTCTACCTCAAACTTGCCAATCTCTAAATCATTCCACCATGCTGACCAACACGGTCTTGCAGGGAGAGTAAGTCTATCAGAATCTACATCTCTGTCTCATTTCCCACCCAGTAAAAGATAAGGAAGCACTTCTTTTCTTCCCCTTTTCTCTTGTCTGTTAAGTTTATGAGGTCTTGAGACAGGGCTTGCCTGTTACTCTGCATTTGTACAGCATTTCATGTGCTCAGAACTCAGGGAAGTTGAGTTAAAGTGCAACCTAGAGGTCCTACAGGAAAATAGTAAGGTAAAAGAATAGCAGCGTACCCATCAATCCTGTAATATCCTGTAGACTGACAATGTGAAAAACCTCCTGAGAAATACATCAGATAAACAGACATAGATCTGAAATATGGGTGTAATCACTCACAGACTCCCTCAGAGGGAACAGGAATGCTAATCCCAGCTATCCACATCCAATGCCCATTTCATTGATTTGGAATTCAAAATTTAGGGGTTTTTTCCTAAGAAGGGAAACCAAAAATTCTACTAATATAACCCTGAGCTTTTATAGTGGTGACTATTACTAGAGTTCAGACACTGGCTCTTGTACACGCATATCTGCTCTAGGTAAGCATGGGAGTGTTGTGCCTAGGATGCCAGGCACCGGTCAGTAAATATGAATGCCACTAAATGACCCAGAGAATGGATAAAAGGAGAGAAGCTTGGAGTACTTCAAAGCTTTGAAAATGTCCTAGCAATTGGAGAAAGCATTTGTTTACTATTTTATTAGGTATGTACATGAAGTATTTTTTATAGCTAATAAGCAATTTATCAGCATTAGTGCATTTTACCCTGAGACAGAGAATAAGAGCAACAGTGACACGAAGTTGGGATTTGAAATCTATGTGAAAGAATGCAGTATACTCAAGACTGATAAATTGGTATTCCTGACAAGCCCATGTTCCATGACATAAATGTTTAAGGAAGAAGAAATATCTAAGAAGACATGCTTCATAAAAAAACTGATTTTAAGATCCACGTGCGACTCCATGACTACAGCTAATAAAAATTTGAACATAGTAATTTATTGAATTTGATAAAGAAATAAGTGTCCTTGTGCATGTTGCATATTAAATGGATGGGAAAAGTTTTAATCCATGTTATTAATGTTTTGGGTTGTGCGGTTTTTTTAAATTAAATTCAGAAATTCAAATTTCCAGAAACCATGGTAACCATGTATGTCCAGTAGAGTGTTATTAATTGCTGCATATCATATATCCTACTCACCAATATTTAGGTTGGATACAGCCCACAAAATATTTTTATGAGAGCATAAACTTTCAGTTATTCTAATTTCATAATGTATAACATTTTCATTACATGTTTTTTACATTCTTCAGAAAATTATATATTGGGACTTGTGTGATTCCAATGTCCAGTGAAATTTGGGAGCTGATGTCAAAGTATGGCTATGCTTCAAGGGTTTAGATGGAAGATATCTATGGAAAATCTCAATATGGTGCAAAATAACTGTATAATTCAATATGTGGCAGTGCAATCTGCATGCAGCACGAAAACAAACAGCCTAGCACATCAGCCACTTGAACCATGATAATTCCTTCACTACTGTCTTTCCTCCACAAAATGGGACATGAATTCTGTGGTCTGGACTGGTTTATGACTAAACAATACTGTGGAGCTTTGAGCCTCTAAACCTCTTATAAGCTCAAGGGAAACTAAGGATGCTTAAAGCTTGGTAAGATAATGTAATATAAAGAATCAAATAAAAGGCTAAGATGGCCTGTGAAAGATAAAGTCCCTGTTTAAACACAAACAGCCTTAGCTAGCAGACAGTGACATTATTTTAAAGTAAGCTTTTGTTTACCACATTTGATGGACCTCCAGTCCTCATGGCAGTTACTCAGCTATCAGTTGATGCTATGAATGACCACTGCTATTGCAGGTTGTGGATGTATTCCCACCAGTTCCTCTGAGAAGTATCAGCAGCTTTAGGTACTAGTTTCTGATAAGGCATTACATAGTCAATCTCAGTAGCAGCTTTACAATTTGAGGCCGGTAGCTAGTGGAGTTCCCCAGGGCTCGGTACTTGGCCCAGTGTTGTTCAACATGTTCATCAATGACCTGGATGAGGGGACAGAGTGCACCATCAGCAAGTTCGCTGACGACACTAAACTGGGAGGAGTGGCTGATACGCCGGAAGGCTGTGCTGCCATTCAGCGGGACCTGGACAGGCTGGAGAGTTGGGCAGAGAGGAACCTGATGAAGTTCAACAAGGGCAAGTGCCGAGTGCTGCACCTGGGGAGGTCGAACCCCATGCACCAGTACAGGCTGGGGGCTGACCTGCTGGAAAGCAGCTCTGCTGAGAGGGACCTGGGAGTCATGGTAGACGACAAGCTGACCATGAGCCAGCAGTGTGCCCTTGTTGCCAAGAAGGCCAATGGAATCCTGGGGTGTATTAAGAGGAGTGTGGCCAGCAGGTCGAGGGAGGTTCTCCTCCCCCTCTACTCTGCCCTGGTGAGACCCCACCTGGAATACTGTGTCCAGTTCTGGGCTCCCCAGTTCAAGAAAGACGAGGAACTCCTAGAGAGAGTCCAGAGGAGGGCAACGAGGATGATAAAGGGTCTGGAGCATCTCCCCTACGAGGAAAGGCTGCGAGAGTTGGGCTTGTTCAGCCTGAAGAAGAGGAGACTGAGAGGGGATCTCATCAACACCTACAAATATCTCAAGGGCGGAAGTCAAGAGGACGGGAGGAGCCTGTTTACAGTGGTGTCCAGTGACAGGACTAGGGGCAATGGGTGCAAACTGAAACATAAGAGGTTTCAGTTGAATATGAGGAGGAACTTCTTCACTCTAAGGGTGACTGAGCACTGGAACGGGCTGCCCAGGGGGGTTGTGGAGTCTCCTTCTCTGGAGATATTCAAAGCCCACCTGGACAAAGTCCTGTCTAGCATGCTCTAGGAGAGCCTGCTTTAGCAGGGGGGTTGGACCAGATGATCTTCCGAGGTCCCTTCCAACCCTTGCGATTCTGTGATTCTGTGATTCTGTAATTGTTTATTTTTTTCTAATAAAATAACTTTTATGACTGTTACACAATGTTCTGCTATGGGATTGGGGTTCTTTGGTGAACCTTACTGCTGTTTCTTGAAAAGTGTCCTGGAAAATGCTCTGATCTCTTTGATATACTGGTATATACCAGGTGGAGGACCAAAGCCTTGCAGGTAAGCAGAAGCAAAAAAGATAGAAGTTCCAGGAAAATTTTGGAAATACAATACACAAAGCTTGCTTTCCTTCTTACCTGTCACAGTGATGACCTGTCACATTTCTTTTTCCCCTGGAGTAATTATAAATTGATCACAGACAGGAAGAAAAGATGCAGGTTTTGGAACACAACGTGCAAGTACACCAGAGTTCCTGGTCAACTTGATTTGTCACTTTTCCAGTTTAAATAAAGCAAAGAATGATCACCTAGTAACCAGTCAGTAAGAATCAGAAAACCATGCAGCAGTCTGGCAGAACAAAATTATAAACTATGCAATCTATATATTGGTAGCAGAACAAAATACCCAGATTTGTGACAGTCAGAGACAGTAATTCCACACAGCTGCTGGAATCCAAATATTAAATAAACATGCTTAAAAAAATCAGCTTCTGAAGTTGGTTCACTGATGATGCTTTACAGGCTGCTTCACAGGTTGTGGCTCTTGGGCCCGCAGGGGAAGGACATTGGTGCATCCTGGAGGAAGGAATAGCAAACCTCCACTGAGGTTTCCTTAAAGATGAAAGAAGACTCTGGAAAAGGCTCTGAAAGCAAACCAGCACAGTGAGCAGCACAGGAGCATGGCTATGGGAAGCTGTGTGGTTTGGATAGCCTCCACCTCACCAGAGGGGAGCACATGTGCCTGGGGGGCAGACTGGCAGGAGCAGGTAGAAGATAGCTCTGCAGAAATATCGCATGCATGAGAAGTGGAAAGAAGTGGAAGTCAATAACAATTAGTTTAGATTAGAGTCTGGGAAGCATGAGAAAGGGAGAAATATGTGGTCAGTGCAGTGAAGGCAGGTCACAAGGGCTTTTTCTTCCAGTAAGGCTGACTCCTGCAGTGGCTGTTTTTCACACTTTAAACTGCTTTCTCATATGGCCTTAAGTTACTGAAAGAAATCAAGTGATTCTTAGTACTTTTTGTGGTGTGTTACCATTCAGATTTCAGATTTTGAAGAGCTTGTGTAAATGTTTCCCATAAGTACAGTAATTATTTGATCTAACTTTGAAACAGTGCTGAAAAAGCAAGTTTTATGATCACTGATAAAGGTAATGCAGAGGTAAAAATCCTCACAAGACCCATCACGTTTGACATATAAAGTGTCCTGTTCTTATAAATGTCTTCAGGGTAGGAAATGACTTGGCTGAAATACCATATCTATTAATAGACAAATAACATGCATTCATATATATGAATTTGTATTCATATATGTGAATACAAATTCATATTCATTCATATATTTCATCCTCTGAAGAGTCCATTAAAAAAAATACTGATATTGTATTGTAGTAGAGATCAGACCCCTGCCTCACCAGCTATGAATAAAATGTATTCCTTTACAGTCCTGTTTGAGCTGTGTATGTTGGTTTATATCCTGTGGCATCAAGCAGTATTCATCTGTTTTTTCCCCTCGAGTGAAAGTAGGAGAGAAGGTTGTATCTTTGCTTTATTGGTGTTTTTCTAACGTGTTCACATCCTCTTCTTTAAAGAAGATTCTTTAAAAAGTAAAATTGTTCTCCCAACATGCAGCGGATGTCAGAGAGAAATAGCAATAGCTGTTTTTTTAGTTCATTCTCATACATGCAAGAGAGTTTGACTGGCTTCAGCCATGTGATAATCTGACTTTAAGAACCTCCATACTGTGGCAATATTCCCATGCTTGATTTTACTTACCTTTCACTTCTGACTTTTCTCTCTTCAGCACAGAAGAAAATCAAAGGCAGATTTAAAAAAAACCCCAAACACACACACAGAACCAAACAAAAAAACCCCAGGCCTTCATGGATTGGCACGCAATACTTTTTAGGAGTTTTATCAGTTAAAGATATCTCATGCCTCGGAATAATGATCTCTGTTCAAATCGGAATTATGATTAAAGGCAGGACTAAGAAATCTCTGCAATCTAGGACTTCTACAAGGGTACAGTATTCTTCCATGCTTCATTAATCTTGCCTGAAATGACCCAATCAGTGTTGAAAAAGTTCAGAAGAGATAAGCTACTTGAGAATTTATATTTTTTATTAACTTCACTCACTGTAGGGTCATAGAGCAGAGCTATAAGAAATCCATGTGGGAGCTGAAATTCGCAGGGCAATTTATACAGGAATGCACAAACATGTAGTGATTTTTTCACACAAGTAATATTTGAAAGCATCTGACAACTGCTTTTTCAAGACAAACTTATGTGGAAATAACCTTTAAAAGCAACACTGCATAAGGTAATTTAAGAAGTCAGGTTTTTCCAGAATGGAATGTGACTGGGGATTTAAAATCTATGGCATTAAGTGGGATTTTGTTACTCATGAAAATGTACCTCTATCTCTTCCTTGCAAAACATTTTCAGATTGTCACCTTGAAACTCTGCCTGCTGTGTTCCTATACTGCAAATACTGGGGATTATTTCAGTTTTCTGTTATTTCTCCTCTCTAAAGCAGGCCTCCCATGAGGTCAGGAAGGAAGGAAGGAAGTTTGAAGCCAGTTCTCTCAGACCATATTTACAATAATATATTCAATGACTGGCATTCTTAATGGCACATAAATTGCCAGAGTAAGAAACCTTTATTTCCAAATATTGCTATATGTAACTATTTCTTTTTTCTTCCTCTAAAACAATGAAACAAATTTCACTCTAAGCCAAATCTTCAATTCTGACAGTGCTGGGTAAGTACTTCTTTCCATTAAAATTACAGCTGAACTTTTGGTTCTCTATTGATAATTTCTGTATCTACATTCTAGAGAAAGTACTTTTTATGCTGCATGCTTGAGCTGACACAAAGAAGCATCCCACTCCTGAGGTCCCTGCCACTGGAGCCTGCCCATCCAGCTTCCAATTAGTTTTCCTAAATTATGAAAGTGCTGACAGTAGGTTGAAGACAAAGCAAAACTGTTAATCTTCCTCTGTGGAGCAAGGGGATATTTTCCCTAATTCAACAGATACACAGTTTACTTAATTCGTTGTTTTCCTCTCACTTTGTGATGTATTTGTCTGCAAAATTTACCTGGCAAGTTTAGATAAAATATTTCGATACTTCACTATGCTAAAATTCCCCAGATCCTTTATAATGGGATTTTTACAGTTCTGCAATATAGAAAGCAAGAATATTCTTTTACTAGGTACATGACATATATTCATCTTCCCTTGAGAAGGAAGTAATTGGAAAGAACTACCACCAAAATTAGTATAGTTTAAGGACTTAATTCTTAATGGATATAATTTGATAAGTATATGCATTGATGATCGTGTGGCATCAGTATACTTGAGGTTTTCAGTATGGGAGAAATTACTTTTTTAAGACTGTGCTCTTGAAGGCTGTTGGAAGAAGAATATTTCTTGGACTCACTTTGGGAAACGCCAGTGAATTTCAAGGCTTACTTGTCTGTACTAAAAGCACAGTAACTGATGTTATCAAAGCTCCCATCATCAAACTTTAATGTGCAGTAAATATGATGTAAACACAGGTGGCTGCTTGTGGTAGCAATGTAATTACTTTTCTGCATGCTGCCTGTGATGCAAGGCTTAACACATGAAGCATTTCTCACATACTTTCAAGAAGCAGTGACTACTTCGATCCCTTCTCTTCTTTGACAATATGTACAAAGCATGAAAGAAAGGAAGCTCAATAGAGTTGAGAAGCACCAATCTGCAGAGCATTCAAATGAAAAAAAAAGCTGTTCATATTTTATCACACATTCTGTTATATGTTATCAATGATATAAAAAAAATTTGAATGTTGGTGCCTCCTACATACTGTGGGAAGATGAATTCTCTCCAGTCCTGGGATGATGCTTCTTCGCATTATGTCATTTGGGATTCACGGAGTGCCCTAACTCTTCAAGGTCAATGGCCTGCATTTCTCTCTGAAGGTACTTCTGGCCAAACAAATTACATCAGCCCTGTTGTAAGCAAAGATAAGTTGTATAAAAGTTTTGACAAAGTAAAAAGCAGATTACTGCAGTATCAGAATAAGGATATGATTCCCCAGTCTGGAGGAACACTCATGCTCTCTCTCTGCTAAGGAAGCGATTGTTCTCATTTCAATAGGGAGCTAGTTCCCTGTATTTTCCTTATATTTTCATGTTCCTTCTTTTTGTTCCTCTTTGCTACATTTTGCACACACTGGGGAATACAGATGTTTTTCATATAGTGGATTATTGTAGATGAATTTTCCATGATAGAACAGTTCTTTAGCTCTATATTCTCCACAGAAGTTTAAATTAAATATCCCTGATTTGAAGAAAAAATGATCAATCAGAATCACATCCCAGACATGCAAGCTTCAGAGCAGAAAATATAAAAAAAAGATTAAATATTTAGCATGAGTTATACAATATTGAAACCAAAGGAGATTTGAAGTCAGCATGGTGATACTTAGAAGGCATTTGATACCAAAAAATGTTTAACCTGTTAAAAAATAATTTCTCAAATAAAACCACAAGTTCCTATATCTAACTTTCTAACTTTTTATAGAATGTGTCTCTGAAATTTTAATACAAAACTTCTGACTTGCATTTTTGCAATTAAGTTTCTTTTGCTTCCTAAATATGAGTGTTCTGACTTTTTAAGGCTTTCTAATAATTTTTGTTATATCAAATATAGAACTGATAGTCCTTACAGAGTCATTTTCAGCCTAGCAGGAGCCACAGTCCTCCTGTCCCTAGCAATCAACTTCTCAGTGCTTACTCACCCACCAGTGAGTGCTGAGGTTTCCACTTCAGAGAGCTCACGTACAAAGACCATTCGCTCCATTATGTCTTCAGTAGAACAAGAATTTCTTTCTCTCTGCAAGAGGGAAGGCAGCCAAGGTAGGCTGCCTTGCATATCCAGGAAAGGAGGAAAAACCTTGCAGAAAGAGAGAACATACTACCATAAGTTAATCCTCCTCTTATTTGGCCTGAATATAAGAACCTTTCGTGCACACTATACTCACAATATTGTTGAGCACACAAAGTGTGCTATAGAAATTAGGCAGACATAGATCCATAAGGTTTTGTTCTTGTCAAAACTATTTTAAGTACAAAGCCTTCAATTCCAGATTTTAAGTCCCCTGACTTTCCAGGGTGTAGATATGCTGATTGACGTGTAAAAGTCAACAAATTGGGTAGATGCAGATGATTTGCATGGCCAACAGTCACGATTTCTTGCACAATTATAAGGAAGGAAGAAAACCAGTTCTGAAACATAATCTTGTATTTTGTAGTCCTTTCTAAAGTAATTTAAACACAAGTAATCTCAAAGGCTTGATTTTTACATGGTATCGACAAGCATGTCTAATCCATTGTGCTACAATTTACTAAGGGATAATTGCTAATTTGCAGAGAAAAAAAAACACAAAAAAACTTAGCCATTTGTTCCCCTCTATATGATACCACATTTCTTCAATTTTTGCTTCGTTTTCCATGTTTTTAAAACTTGGAAGGACTAGTTATGTGACTCAGGAAGGTATTTTTGCAACAGATGAGACTAATTATGCTGGCACTGTGAATATTTACACTGTTCTAGTCCTCTTCATATCCTTGTTTATGCATTAAATGTTGGACAGTAATTTAACAATCATTTTCACAAGATTAGAAATTACACAAGGATGGTGGCAAGAAGGAATAAGAAGACAACCAAATGGAAACCTGATTATTTCAGATATTACCATTGGGATCATATAATTAAGTGCATTCCTCATTTCATTACAAAATTAAATTAAAAGAACAGCTGCATTATTCTTAACAGTCAGCAACCTTTTTTTTTCCAGTTTTCATGTTGATCTCCTCAGTCCTTAGAACGTCTACTGGGTAAAATGAATTCTTGCATCTTTGATTAGGCTGAAAGCAAGCTGATTTGCAATTTTTCACTACTTGTTCTATTCTGTTGAGTCACTGTCTAAGACACCTTAGTGTACAAGATTTAGTAATACGCAACACTGTCAGATTGCAGATAGGTCACAAAATACTAGTAAATATGTCAGGGGTGGGAAAATGATGGTTTGTTTGTAAACAGCTCTGAAGCAGGAATAGAAAAGCTGTGCTATCCATACACTGTGTTTTCCAGTAAAGGAACCATTTACTGGTTGAAACTCAGCAGTACGCTAGATATCAAAAAGTTTGCCTTTGGTTAATTGTGATTCCTCATATTATATGAAGTGGCAAGCACAGTGGCAATTAGTCCTGTTAAGTGTTTGCTGCTGATGTCCATGGGTGCTAGTGGCCTGGCAAAGGCATTCACAGAAGGGATCAACAATGGACATCTGCTTTAAAAAGAAAAGGTTTCTTTTCTTATAACTGAAATAAGAATACTTAGGTGTTGTAGTGCACTTAACATTCCTACACGCACACATTCTAAGGGAAAGAAATGCCGTGATGCTTATTTTGCTGTAGGAAAAACTGTCTCACAGGAAGATATAGAGGTTCATCCAGGTCATCCAACAAACTGGTGGCACACCTGGGAAGAATGTGAGTCTCTTATGTCCCAGTCTGATGCCCTATCCATGTTCCCTCAAATAAAAAGATTCACAAAAAGCAGGACGCTGTGTAGCAAAACCTCCTCATTAACTGATGTATTTTCTTTGAAAAACACTGTTTAGCTGTGAATAACCCAGGCGTTTCCCATAAAAGTACTTGTAACACTGAAACCACTTGCAGCTATAGGGAAACAAAGCACATCTGTCAAAAGAAAATCCCCATCAATAAAGTATGAGAATTCTGGCTCTTCTACACAGTCTTAATATGACACAAAACCCCTTCTCACTGCTTGTGATAATTTAGCCTTCGAAAAGAATGAAGTTTTCTAATGTGAGTTCACATCAGTGGATTTACTGCAAGGACTAATTTGATCCATTCTTTTCTCTCTTAACAGCAATGAAGAAAGCAGGTGCAATAAGAAGAAATAGTTGCAAAAGACGCATGAAAGCAAACATGCTGTTCTAGCTCTTCTGGTTTTTTGGACATACCGTGGAAGTGGAGCCAATGCTGTGCACACACAGGGATGTGAACACTCTTGCCACGCACATTTGGCCAATCACTCTCTTGGCGAAAGGGATGCTGCCTGGAACCAGCATTTGATTCATTTGCTCATGGCTTACTGAAATGCAGCCTACATGTTAATATTTCTCATATTAAGTAACCTCAGCCTTAGTATTCAGCTGAAAAAGTACAACAGCAGCAAATTAATTGTTTCAGTGAAAAATTTTGCCCTTTCAACAAAGCTTCTAAATTTCCACAACAGCAACTGGTATGAAACTTGAGGCATTTACATTTTTAATTTTCCCCAAATTAAATAATTGGACTCTATGATCTTAAAGGTCTTTTCCAACCAAAGTGATTCTATGATTCTATGACTGGTTTTAATTAAAAAAAATTACAGTGGCAGTGACTGGCACAGATAGATGCTGGAACTAATTGCTAATATGGCATGAGTTAAGATTTTAAATGTAGATTTAATTGTGGAAAAGAACAATGTAAAAAAGATCAACCCTACAGCCTTTATAAAGATAACTGATTGCACCAATGAGATGACCTGTCTCTTCAACTCACTTACAGGAAAGTGGATTTAGTCAGCGTATTTTCATGCAATACTCTGCCATATTTACTGTAGCCTTTCCCAAAGGCAAATGCACATACATTTAAAATTCCTGTCCATCTCTTTGATTAAACAATTGAACCCCCTTGTAGCTTTTCTATTTTTACATATTTTGATCCAATTGGTCACTCTAGGGATATGTTTTCAAAGCTGTCTAGAAGTATGCAAAGACATTTGGAATTTTGATTGTACCACCTGGAGTCCTCAAGGCAATGGCATTTTCTAATTAACAAATTGCTCTGAGTATATTAAAAACGTATCCCCACAAGTTCATGGTTAAGAAAAAAAGATTTAGAAATTAGGTTGAGTTGGTTTTTGTTATGCTTTATTGCTCTTGTGGTTTTTTTATATATTAAGTCTTTTCCCAAAGTCAAAGAATAGGGAAAAGGAGACCAGAAATGGTGTGCAAAGTAGAAATGAAAAGAAAAAGAACAGAGAAAGGATGGGAGAACGGGATTTCAGTCACATCTGGGAGTGATAAATCAAAGGTTTCCAAAGCGCTAGGTCAAATATACCTGTTGCTTTCCCCTGCTATATTTTACAGTCAGCAAGTGACTATTTTTCTGTGTAATCAGTGTAAATCATTTGGGTAACAGTCCTGTTTTGTGGACTAGCCATCTGTTACTATTTCTTAATGCCCTAGAATTAAAAAGTTTGGATATTAGAAGTCTCTTTGTTGAGTTTAAATATATATATTCTGCTTATATATTTTGCAACACATTGCAAAATGTTAGCGTTTTATTTGTGATTTTTAATTCGTTTTCTGTGTTCCATAGATAACTTTTTTAGTAATGTCCCTTTTAACTCTGTCTTTAAAACAGCTGCTTTTTTAAAGTGCAAGTAGCAAATTCCCCAAATTTCTTCTGTTTCTAGCCATGTTTAATGTCCATGAGGGACGAGGGAATCTGCTTTGTCACACTAGCCCTAAGGCTAAAGGCTGGATAAAGTCACAAATCAGAATGATGGAGACTCCAGACTTTGTTTTGAATGCAAACTAAGCATCTCTCTTCTTAGCACCTGAGAAGAGAGTTTTCTCTGAAATGATAGAAAAGTAGCCAGGATAGCCTTCAGGGCACAAACTGTTTTAGAAAGTCTCATTCTAACATTGCCCAAAGCACTAAGGGTAAAGGCTCCCCTCTGGTTTAAAGTGCATCTTTGATCAATTTTAACCAATTTCTCCATTTCATTACACTGAAAAATATAACATTTAGATTAACAACTACCATTATCATGTTTCCCAAAAGTCAGAAATTATGCCAGTAATTTCAAATTTCTGACAATCACCTTTATATTTGAGATATATGTAAAAGCACTAGGTTTAATGTTCTTTTAATGTTCTTTTTGGCTTAGCATGATTTCATACATTTACTGGGATGCATGAAAGATAATAACCAAAATGTGACCTACTCTTTTCTATGGGAATGTAATCAGTGACCTAATGGTAGGCCTCTGGCAGTTCTCAAGTGTCTCTATGAACTTCAGGGACAGAGGAGCTCCGGCTCCTGATCCACAGTGCAGCAAAAGTGCATTCATTTGTTGACCCATTCGTGTATAGCATGTTATTGCCTAATACTGGGATAGTATTTCCTTAAGCAGGTTGTAAGAAGGAATTAATCAATGGAACTGTGGGGATGATACATGCTTCTAAGCTAATCAACAGTAATTGATAGCTATAACTGATAGGATTAAGCAATCAAATGGCAATCAATCAGATCATAGACAGGTTATATAGTAATGTTTTGCAAATTCCAGAGACTTTCTGAGTAGTTTGGTTCTCTGTCAGTTTAGACTAATACCTATCATTTTTTAAGTAGAGTGAGGAAAATAATTACTTCTTCTAATACTATTATGAAAGAAATGCAGAACATACTTACTTTACTGTCAGTAAAATAAATTTTTTTTAATTCTACAGACCATAAAGGGTGCAAGAAATGAAATTGTAGGAAGAAACTACTGTCTTCTCACCAAAATGATCATGCAGAGAAAACAACCTGCAGCTCACTCTAATGGTACCCTGCAGTTTCTTTATTAATATTACTGTTGTAATAATAATGTATATAATAAGTCTTTTCAGCCCGAGAGAATTTGACGAACTGATGCTTACATAGTGTAAAATGGTGCTCCTCTACTGAAATGAATGCAGCTATGCTGAGTCATATGTGAACGATAAACTAGCTGATTAGTGACAAAGTGGGAAAAGAGAAACGACAGTGGTGGTTTGGGCAGACAGAAGTTGCTCAGATTTGAGGGATGCTAAGTTTAAGATTCCAGCAAAAAGTGAAAACCAATCTTTCTTAACAACAGCCCCCCCATGAACCTGACTGATGCCTCACACAAAACCACTTGCTAAGTCACATTAAATCACTTCCTCGGAGTGGAAAGGAGAGTGAAAGACGTGACACCAGTATTGATTACAGTATATTTCCCCAGAAGTCACCCACTGCATTTTCACTTCAGAAAGTAGCTGCAAATGCCTCACTCTGCCAAGCAAATAGCACTTTTGGGGTTGAGACCACCTTCAGGAGTATTTATAGCCTTCTCAGTTAGGGACCGCTAGGCACTGCTGGAGAGCTATAAGAAATAGAAGCTTAGGAAACTCAGGATATCTTTAAAAACGCAAATTTTTTTGCCTAGAAAGCAAACCCGTTCAAGGACATTTGCTCAGTGAGACATCCTCTCCACCTGCATCCTCTTTGCAGGCAGAGCTCATGGTGCTAACGAGGACTACAGCCAACCCTCTAATCCCTTTTAGGTAAAAGCCTGAACCTCCCACTGTTGTGAGATACTGTGGCTAATGTACAGTATTTTCCAGGTACACTGTAGCAGTGCCCATACTGCACTATTAACAAGTAGAGTAAATGTTAACCAGAGGGCTATCATCATTTAGATGCTTATTCCTTTTCTAACAGTTTTGTTTCCTCCTTATCAGTGACATATGTTAAACGTACACCTTCCTGAAATGTGAAAGGAGGTTGGGGCAAGGTGGGGGGTGGAACTGCAACAGTAAATCATTTATGACAGAAAATTTCCTAGCTTCGTGCTATGGGCAAAATTAGGGTTAGTGGGAAGCAAACATCCTTATGGGTAAAATTAGAACTGTTTTCCACCAGCAAAAAAAAAAAAAAATGCTATTGGAGCACTGACACTGGCGAAGCTTTGTTTCAAATATTATTATTTTGGCTGCATTTTAATTGTGTCCGTTATCTGTGAGTGTGTGTAGCCTAACAAACCATATACAATAGCTGCATGAATGTTTCTTGAAAGTCTTCATTAAATGATGACATTAGGCTAATGATAATGGCCTGTTGTTTTTACTGTAACTTAATAATCCAAGAAGAGTATGTTTTGGATCACTTCGTTATTTCCTTTAAGTAATTGCTAAAACTCTATGATTTTTGCTAGGCTATTTTCTTCTCCCAGAATACCCACGGAAAGCAAATACCATAGCATGTTGCCTTTCCAGCATGCAATGTACTGTACTTTGATAAGTAGCTGGTTGTGATAACATTTATGGTTAGTAAACCTCAACCATTTTTCAAAAGCCTGAGGCTTGAAGGGACCTCCCCATGCCAGTCCCGTGTGGACTTTACAAGCTGCAGTAGAACTGGACTCTGTGAGACGCTGAGTGTCAGCAATTTCCTGAGTGTTTAGAGACACACACTGGGGTGATACAAAACTTTTACAGCATCCTGAGACCATGGGTAGATATGGAAAAGTCCTAGTGCACTCCAGAAACACGAGAAATTCACCCTACCATAATCTTTAGCTTTCCTCAGCCCTTTGAGAGATTGTATGTGCCCCACTGATGCTGAGCCTAAGACTTTCCTGACTCCCTCTGAAATAAGGAAGAGCCAAGGAGCAAAGTCACCCAAGCTGCAGGAACTGAGACAGGGCAACTTCCCCAGATCTCCACCAAGCTTATAGCTGGGCAAGACATAACCAACCTCACCCTCAGTGTCTAAAAATGTCCCAACTACCAATCTCTTCATACTCTCTGCCAATGCTTCCTTTAAGCTTTTCTGATCTGCCTAATCCAACAGTCCTCCACCTGCCTCTTCCTTGTCAAAATAGACAAAATGTTGGATGGACAGTGTCACTATAACTCCCTCCCATTGCTTTCTCATCCCACTAGCTACCCACTTAACAGAACAGGCTGGCCCAGGCTGAATCTTTTCACATACCCATACTTGCTGCAGGTTCAGCTTGTTTTCTATAAAACATTTCATTTATGGACTTAGGTAAAGCTCCCTGCCTTGGATGTCCTGACTGTGAGCTGTAGATAACAGTTAGTTATTAGAGCTAGATAGAACTAAGTAAAATATTTTCCATGATTCAAGGCATATGCAACAGTGAATTATTCATATACCTTTTACAAGGGTCACAGGACAGTGAACATAGCAAATAATTAAGAACACTTAAAATAGCAGTTGCAGTTTTTCAGGTAGGCTGAGTACTTTGCATGCATTCACAGTTTGAAGAGAGTCCTTAATTGCAAAAACTAACATATTTTAAAAACTGAGTAATCCAGATGTGAAAATTCTGGGTGATTCAAGGAGAGAATGAATAATATAAAAAAAAAACCAGAACAAAGTCATTCATGCAATATAAGCCAATTTTAGCTCTTACTCAGGTTTTATTGACTCAGTGTGATCAGTGAGCCAAAGGATGCTCTCAGCTGTCACATGGCAAAGTTGTTAGACTCAACATTTCCAGCAAAGCAGAACAGGTTATTGCCATTGACTCCTGTGTGTAGTTTCTCTAATTGTATGTCAGAGAAAGATGCAATAATAACCTAGAATTTGGTAGCAGATATTTATTCCTTTTCCATAGCCTGTACAAAAGGCTAAATTCAGCAGGAAGAATTTCCTTTAAGTAATAGGCTCCATATTAGGATTTTCATATGCTCATTATCTAAATATACTCTTTGGAAAGATGATTTATGGCAGATCAGTATTTGCTTATTCTTAAGTATTTGTAGCATGATTTGTTACTTCCATACTTAAGTGAAACATATGATCATCCAACTCTACTGTTCTTACAGAAACATTAACTTTTCTTAGCAGAGTGGGCATATATCATAAAAGGAAGTTCATTCCCTATGCTTCAAATCATGGGGGTGAATGAAGAACACGAACTATTTTACATTTTGTCTCAAGAGAATTATAAATAATGAATCCTCTAACATAGGGTCACTGCTATTTCTGTTTTTCACTCTACGATGACATAAAACCCCATTTTTTCTTCCTATGTATTCTCTCTTTCTCTCACACTGCCATCAGAAATTCAGCTTTTGCCTAAATAACAGGAATCATCTTCCTTATATAATTCTGATTTTTTCCACAGAGAAGATATTTCTCCACAGTTTGGTGGTGACTGCATCTTTGGTGCCTTTTCCTCAAGACTCCTTGTTAATCCCTAAAGGCATTCTCCAGTTTTCTTTCATCTGCTACCACCTCTTTGATCTTGGGGACTTTATCGGTCTTGAAGCTTATAAACCAAATTTTCAGAATTAAAGCTGAAACTGCAAAGGACAGCATGGAATAAAAGACATGTATTGTTAGCTGTGACCATGCTGGAATATAAAATCAATTATTTCAACCAAACAAAAATACACTGCAGAACAGGCCAACAGAAAATAACCTAAGTAGCTGAAATCACACAATACTCTAAATACTGGGTTTTCTCTGCTCTGAGCCACACTAAATATGAGCCCTTGATGTCTGGATATTTTTTCTAGATAGCCCCTCTTTAATTGTATTCAGCTATGACAGGAAGCTGAGTAGATGCAAAAATGCATCTTAAAGATTAATATCTATATAGTAAATAAAAGAACTTTGCTTTATGAGTTTTTTGAGTTAGTTGCAGTTTGCTATCTGATTCAAAGTCTGCCACTGGGAGCTAGTAACTTTGATGTTGGAAACGTAAATGCTGTTGGAAGTGTTATCCAGTTAATGGAAAGTTATATACTCCTTGTTATTGATCAGGAGACAATCAATTGCTCTTCATCAATGGTCTTTTACTCTTCATTTCTACAGATGAAAAACAACAAAGTCAGGAGAAAAATGGTGGAGGAAACGAAGTACCACAAGTCATACAGAAGAGTTGCAGAAAGACTTGGAGAAGGAGGAGAACCCCCTGGAGCAACAGAAGCTACAGGAGAAGAGTTGGAGGGCTGGTAAAGTGCAGAAGACTTACACATCTGTGAGGTGTAGAGGAAATATTGCTTTTCCTTTTCCAGGCCAGAAAAAGCCAGACCACAGGTCCATTCATTTAGTATTTTAAGGACTCAGGGCATGGGCTATACCCAAGCTCTCCAGATTGATAGCAACATTTCTAATTATCCAGCCTGAAGTCACTTAAAAAGCCTGATTTTCAGAGGATGAATTTTCTGCATCTTCAGGCCTCTCTAATATCTCCCTGTGTGCAAAAAGCTAAGGCGTCCAAACCAGGTGATACACTCTCCGTCAGTTGTCTTTCCTGTTGCTTGTGACAGAATGGCAGGGAAGTCTATTAGGTGACAGGACAAATGACAGGAAATCCAGAAGCTGAGACCTTATTAGAGCCCCATGGAGATAAGGGACATAAGATGGAGCTCAGCCCTTATCTGTGCTGAAGAGGCAGGGAGGCAGTTGGGCAAGCGACCAGGTCTGATCCAGCAAAGCAATCTGGGCTCAGAGAAGGGAGGCAACTGGGGATGCTAGGAAGCAGGGAGAGGTGTTTGGAGATATGGGAAGAAGGTGGAAGCTTTCCTGAAGTACAATCTGAAAAGGACACTGAATAGCATGAAGAAAAATAGAGACAGCTTTGGAAAAGAGGAAGCAAGTGAGCTTTGTTCACTATTTTAGTGGAAAAACCATATGCATGTATCTGTATGCTTTGTTAGTCTGTCTTCTCACCTTTTTCCAAAACACTAGGTTGGTTGTCCTTTTTCCTTCCTCTGTGGAGAAAGAAAGTCATCCACAGAGAGAAACTCACTGCAGAACAGCACGGCGAAGCTGATCCACATGACCTCTTGATGTGTGCCCTTCGCTCCCCAGCTTTTTAATGTATCCAAATTGGCTGCCTTTTCATACAGACTGAAAACCTGTATTTATAGCTATTCACAGAGAAGTTGGTTTCTTCTAAGACTACATGATAAATTGCCTTAGTTAATAACTTTTTTCACAATAATAATAGCCTGCAATTTAATAGAGTTATAAAAGCTTAACATGAACTCTGTTGATTTCATTGTAAAGCAGTGAGATTTAGAAAGATTCAATAAATTATAAGAGTTTTTGGACTGTAAAAAACCAAGATCTTTTAATCAAATCTTTATGCTCGGCAGATTGAAAGCATATAAATGTTCTTCAGATGTATATTTCTGTGTATGCACAGACTGCAAAACAGTAATAAAAACATTAAAAAGAATGATCAACTAGACAAAGACAGTGAAAAATATAGGTTAAGGGATTCTGACAAACATAGTATTACATTTTGTAACATGATGAACATCGTAAAATGAGATGTTATAGCAAAATCAGTGTTCACTGCTCAGTATGCAAGTACTTAACATGGAGAAGTAAAACTTGTGAATATCCTAACCAGTTCTTAGCTATATCCATGCAACTATAATAAATTACCAAAGTCATTCATGCAGGAAATTACTCAGAGATTGTTACAGATCTCAGTTCTACAGAATGTCTCTTGTATTAGCAAGTAACTTCACAGAGGTGTCACTAATAAAAGGCACTGGACTGTAAGTTTTGGAAGTAAGAGTTTGCTAGACATAAGACATGTACAAAACAACTACTAATAATGAAACTCATCCCATTGCTCCTCTGATACACCTCAGCTGTCATGCAGAGGGAATACATAAAATGAGCAAGTAATTCTGCTTCCAGTCCTGGGTTATCTGTGGTGATTGCTCCAGAGTGCTGCTGCTTTATTTATCTGTGTCTGTACACATGTGTGATAATGAAGGGTTGCAAGCTAAGCATTGGTTAGCTAGCACAGCTCGAGCCCGTGAAAGGTCTGCTTTACTTTATCCATATAAAAGTGGTATTATTAAATTTGTTACATTGAACTTGGTGAAGGTAAGAAGTGGTCTGTGGCAGGTTTGGATGAAATGGTAGGTACAATCTCAGCTAGGGATCTGTGCTTTCTCACCGGTGGCATTTCCTAGTTCATAAGCAGATGTAACACTCCTGTCCCGATCCAATGTCAGGGAGGTTTTGATACGATCCCAAGGATGAGATTAAGACACTAAATCCGGTCAAATGTCGTACAACCTTTCAACTTTATTTTCAACATGGAGGGAGGAGGGAACCATGTGAGGAGGTAACAGATGAGGTGAATGGGGAAAGGCAAAGGGGAAGAACCAAGAAAAAAAGAGGGGACGAGAGAAAAGGAGAGCTAGAAAGGGAGTGGGTTTAAGTCAGGGAGGACAGGGTGAACGAGAGAGAGAGACAGAAAGAGAGGACTAACTACCACCACCCCAGGTCCAGCAATGTTTTGGCGCCTCCATCTGTGGCGTAGTCAACGCTTCGGCACCCCCATCTGCTACTCCAGGTTCAGTCCACGCGATGCTGGCTTCGCTGAGGCGGGTTCCAAGTGGTCCGAAGGGGAGGGACAAAGACAGGAAAGAGCCCGCTACTGGAGCGCACACACTCCTTTTACAGGGGTTGGGGTCCCTTGCTCATGCGCAGATCGCACTGGCGTACGTGCAGTTCATGCCATACGTGCTGTCTCCTTAGGATGCCTTGGGCCTTGCGCAGGCGCATGGTGTTGTTTGTCTGCAGACTGTGAGGGCGGGGTCTTCTGAGTAGTGGGAAGCGGTGGTACAATGGCAATGTCGAAACAAACTACATTCAGTAATGGTTCTCCACAGCTCCATGAAAAAGGAATCTCTGGAAGGTCACTGTTCCCTTGCACAGCATCTTGCTCTGGCCTAGATACTTTCATGCTCACTCCCAGTTTCTCTTTAGAGCTTGCAGGCCAAGGATGGCCTGCAGTATGGTGGCCTGAGGACCACACTGCAACACAAGACATCTTCGGGAAATTCTGCAGGAATCATCAAGCGAGTGCAGGTCATGCAACAGACAAACCTATGTGTAAGCTAAATGTATCTGCACAACTTCAATTTTACAGCAGGATAAAACCTGCAGGGATAAAGCCATGATACTGGGGCAGAACTGGCTTTATGGTAGGCGTCACTCTAACCACTGGCAGTCTATGGTAACCTGGGAGGATTATCTACCACCTTCACTTCTACTCATTTACTTCTATCACACACTTTTTGTATGTAAAAATTAACCCGATGTGAGTTACAGCCACAGCTAGTTAGGGAAAAGGAAAAGAACATCATGACAGTGTTGGGATTTCCTGACATTACTCCCAGACCTGTCTGTTTGGACAAAATTTGAAATTTAAAAAAAATAAGGTTCAAAATATTGCAAAATATTTTCATGTTACAACCAGACAGGGACATTTTCTGTTACCTAAGAATCTTCCCCACAGCCTCCCTAGGTCAGACTTTTTCTCAAAGACTCGCTTTATTTGCTGTCTTTTTTACAGAGCTAGCACCAACACAATTCTCTGTATCAACACTGATCTGTTTTCCTCTCTCAGGCCAATTATTCAAATAATTAAATGTTAGTACTTAATGAAATTTCTTGCTTCCAACCACATTAGAAGTTGATATCATTTGTCAGCCAGGTCAACAGTCAATGCATTTTCTGATTAATAAAGCTCATGCCAATAACGTCTTTGGTGGAGTTCTGCTTAACAGAAATATAAATATATATTCACTGCAGAGTTAAACAGTGACCAACACATTTCTTTTCCCACAGAGAGGGAATAAACTCTGACACTTCCAACGTAATCAAACTTTGAAAACATCCACGCAGAAAAAGTTTGCATTCATGATTGCTACAGACAGCAAGGACTGAACAACTGACATCTGAGAAGTGGCAGAAATTGAGTACTGAATTATGTAGCAGAAAGGGAGAAGAAGCATACATTTCCACCCCTCCTCAGTCTAATGCAATACCTATTACTGTGATGCTTAACTGAGACTACTAACCTTGTCCTTGCACATATACCTTTTCATGCTTTCATGTCTGCTGGGTTGTGGATATCAATAACTCATGAGTGGGCTTAGAAATGCTCGTAAAGCACAGGGTGCTCCGCAGTTCATCCAATTCTCAACTGCAGAGCTGATTTTTCACACAGCTTTGACAGTACCGGCAAACTAGCAGTAGGTGTACGTGTGCCCAATATCTAAAACCCTATCAAGTTGCTGATGTATGAGCACTTGGGAGCTCATACTGTATGTGAGAACAAGAGTCAGCCTTGCTGGCTGTACAGACAGCAAAGCTAGCCTTGTGACTGCTCTCCTCAAGCAGTATAAGCATACAGTGTTGGACTTTCAAGTTCCAGTTGAGACTTAAGAAGTTGGTACTTTAAATGAGACTGATTTCCCAAATCTGCCTTGCAGAGTGAGCCACACTAAGAATCAAACACCCCAAAGTATTAGACTTTCATCCCCAAAAGATACCAGCTAAGGAACCAGCTAAGGATTCTCAGATGAATCTCATCTGATGCCTGCTGGACACTTCCATTGACATCAGATACACTTATAAATATACATAAAAGAGCTGAAAATCCTTATTTAGTAAACAGGAAAAAAATTTAAAACCAGCATCTGCCTCTAGAAACCAGGACCCACACAACAAAACAAGCATCCTTATTCCATCAGTCTCAAGCCAGATCCAAACACTGTGATTGGCACAGAATTTTAACATGCTGCAGGTCTTACATATAATATTCATTATAAATGCCACCAGTTATTAATAAATGATATATTTTTGTCATTTTCTCCAGGGAAATTTGCTTAAAACCTTAAAACATTGTCTCGTTCTGCAGGCTGATGTATTACCTTGTAATTTCAGACACACATGACCTTTACTATTACAGTTCCCAATAGCACACAAGACATTTGTTAATATTCTGTGTTTTGAAGTACTAAATGTAAAACAGGTTACCCATATGAATTTATCCCTTAACATCATAACATCATGACATTATGACATCTAGTATTTTTATAATACAGTTCCCTGAATTACAGGTTCATGGTGAATTACATGGCTCTAAAGCGGTTTCTGGACAGAATGCGTTTTTCAGGTAATAACTCTTAAAACTCCAGAACTACTGTGATGAGAACTTAAAGGTACCAACCCATCCACAACATCAATGCCCTGTATGTGTTGTCATTTCAGTCAGGACTGCAAAACTGTGGCCGATTCCCAATGTCCAGCCAACCTTCCTGGCAGCAAGGTTCAGAGACAGAGGAGGCCCAGTGGGGACGTTTGTTGTATTTGCTGTGGAAGGGCAAGCAGATGGCCCAGCCAGTCCTTCTTGCTTAACTCCTGTAGATATGTCAGATTAGTTTTTCAAAGATACAGCCCACAGGACAAATGCTGATTTATAGAAGTGTCAAAATCATACCTGCAGGCTCCTCTGTTTTTGTCTTCTTTAGAACAAAATAATTCTTGCATGCCAACTTTAGTTAATGCCTTCACTGGAGAGTCTTTAATAAGAGAATGTCTGCAATCATTTAAACAGAAGATTGAGCCCTTTCCTGAGCCAAATACTACTTATTACCCACATCAGATATAATAACTACACAGGACAGAGCCTTCGAGCTTACTAGAAAGGAAATGTTTGAGGTCTCTTGGGGCAGCTCCATACTCTTCCATGCAACCTGGACAGGCCAGGTGAAGAACAGGCATAAAGCCTTGCACCTGATGGATATCCTGACCTGACTTCTAAACATAATATGGACAATTCAAACCCAACTTATGAGTGTTTTTAGCCACCATTTTGTACAAAATCTGTTGAAGAAAGAAAAATAGCTTTCACCGGAAACTACTCTTTACATGACTGTCCATGCAGCCCAAGAAGCTGTTCAAATTCAGATCAGACCAAACTAGGAAGCCTGAAAAACACCATTCACTTGTAAACTCAATATCTGATTCAGGTTGGGTGCTTTCTTTTTGTACAGAGTCTGTATTTTTATGAGAGTAGTATCATGAAGTGGGAGACAATCACCAGAGCAGAACATTTGATCTGAAGATCTGATGTACTCACCCTACTTACTTCGCTATGTGTTTTGGACTGGTCTGGTCCAATTGATTGGGCACCCATTAGTGGTAGGAATGCATCTTGTGATTTAGTTTCTTCAAAAAGGATTTGACTGTGAACTCCAAGACCACTCCACGACACAAACTTAAAAGTGGTGAAGGGGGATAAGTTTGAATCACGCCAAAAGCTCACTCCTGACCTGAACTAAAATGATAATGTTGACCTGCCTACAGAAAAAATGAGCAGCAACTCCAGAAAGTTTGTCTTTTGCTTGTGGAGATTCTTCCGCTGTTACTAATTTGCTGGGCTATTTACTCCACATCAAACTCTCTGAAACAGGAAATGTTTATGCATTACAATCTGAGTCAGGGAGAATTGGTTTTAACAAAAGGTCAGCCTCAAAGGGTAACTGTCAGCTTTCAGTGAGTGATACCATTAGTGGCCTTTTTCATAGCAGCTGAATGGCATATGCAGTGCTGCAGATTTGTAATTTTAACAGGACAATGTAAGTTCAGCTGTAGTGATTTTTTTTTTCTATTTAATTCTCTTAAGTACTTCCCCATCCTCCATATGCTCACCTTCTCCCTGACTTTGGAGAAGTCAGAACTGATTGTATCTTTATTTTGTCTCCTTTTAAGAAAGTGTTAATAATACTTATCTAACTACAGACTTTGCTTTCTTCTAAAAGACTTGACAAGCAGATATCATAGGGATATGAATATTAAAGAAGAATCACTAGGTAATATAAAAGCTACACTTCCACCATTGACACAGAAGTGTATGTACCAAAAGTGCTGAAATGCTGTGTAGCAAAAATAACCAAAGAAGAAATCGCTGTTCAGAAGAGCTTCACAGAGCTGATTAGGAGGCATGACTTCCAGATCCCAGTACATTTCATTGACAGAACCAGACAATTCTAAAGTTTCTGCAAGTTCCCTAAATGTTGTGTGTGAAGATGTTTTCAGTAATTTTCACTGTAGTGGTAAAAAAAAAAAGAAGACAAAAACCACCACTCAATAGAGCATCTTCATGTTTACCTGACTGTAACTGGACTTTTATGCAAAAAGTATTCTCAATCCTTATTTCAGCCCCATTACATTCAGTATGACATTGAACCTCCCTCCTAGTGCGAAGTACAACTCTACATTGTACAGCTGTGACTAAAATCAAGAATCTTGTACTCCAACTATATAACAATGAGAACTGCTCTCCTTGATGAATATCCTGGTCCTGTACAGTGCACAACAAACCAACATAGATTGCCTGTCTACCAACAGACAAGAATCCTTCCTTTACTGACAATTAAAGTCAAAAGTGTGGGTGTTGCCCTTCCCATGTAAAAAAAGTTGGAGCTACTTCTGTTACAGCACTCCCCCAGTCTCAAACTTTCAGAAAGGTGGGTACTTTGCATATGGGTGGTTATTCAGTACGGAGCAGCATAGCTAATTTACTATCATTTTTCCTTTGATCATGAAAACGCACTTGAAATAGGTTTGGGGTCTTTTTGTCACGAGAAGTCCCCACAGAAAACACAACCTGATGATGCTAGTGATACCGTGGCTTCATTTGAACTTCCAGTGCAGAAGGCGTTAAAATATTCAAAGATAAAAATTGTCATGCACATAGCCATAAGCTTAAGATCTCATCAACCTCTGTAGGTTTAAGACCTGGGTTCACCTGTGGGCTAAGCAGGGAATATCTATGGCAGCTTGTCAAACACCACAATCTGGCCACATAAATAAAGACATGACCATGTCACATTTCAAATAATACATTGAAGGACAGGCTGTCTGATGCCCAAATTACATACATTAAAGAGCAAGAACAAGGTGGAATGGCTTTTCTCATACCATAGCAATATCCACACAAGGTAACTAAGGAAAATTGATCAACATAGATGTCTCAGCCTAAAGTGACATTTATAAAGCAGGTAGAGCACACTAAAGGAAGAAACTGATCATGACATTTTTCAGAGAAAACAAAACCAACAAAAAAACAAACAAACAAACAAAACCCCTCCAAACAACAAAAACCACCACCATACACCACAAAATTGCTTGGTTTGATGTGAGCCTTGGCATCTACTAGATGCCATGTAGTCACATCACTGACTCATGCCATATCACAAAGAACCAATCCTGAGATGCTCCATATTGGAAATTTGCTGAGAGACACTTTTCCCTTGCTTTCAGTAAAGCCAAGATCAGACCTTTGGTACATTAAATGAAAACCAAACTAATCGTGTCATCACTTCTTAGACATCAGACCTGAACCGTTTCTTTGATTTTTAGGGTATCAAGACTGCATCTGGATCCTTAAGCTCCTTTTTTTACATATCAAACCACCTTTATTCATCAGCCACATTTTACAGCAGCCAGGAGAAAGCTGGATCTATCTCTAAGAAAGACATGCTGTTCTCTTTACAATTAAGGCTAGCATGTTGAATGCAATAGATTTCTTTTCCCACACTCTGCACCTGCAAAATTATGCTTCAGGCTGTTGGCTAACCATTCCTTACTGGTTTACAAAAGATGAGACAACTGTTATTCATCTACAATTTCCACAGTTTGTTTTTCCCTTTTTTTCCCTCCCTCCAGGGTAATTTAGAGTCTCAAAAGCCTTAATCTCATTAATGGTCTGAAATAGGTGCCACAAAAGTTTCTCTCCATTGTTGACTTTGAGGATGAGAGAGAAAGAGATGAAGCATGCTTTAGATTATGAAGATACTAAAGTATCCTTTAGCTAGTGTCTTCCTTGTTAATCATAGGATAGGATAAACATAAGGATAGAGGATAGAAAAAGGAGGTGGAATTAAAAATATTTTAGGCTATTGAATGTAGTTTCCATCTAAGATGACCATGATACATAATGAAAGAACATGGGAGTTACGCGGGTATAGTGAAAGGAGATAAATTAGGTGTAGACAAAACAAAATTAATCACTTTGGAGGGGGAGGGGGGAAGAAGAGAAGGACAAAAGGAGATGCTAGAGTTAGGGGGCGAGAGAAATACAAGTTACATGGACAAAAGCATGCTTAGTAGAGTGCAGAGAAGAAAAGGGAGGGGATCTAGACTGGAAGCCTAAAAATGACCATCAAAAAAAAATCTCATTAAAGAAGGAAGAGGAAATACTTGAAAGGAAAAATAGCTGCTAAAAGGAGATTAAAATCAGAAGAGAAATCACATGAACTTGAAAGATTGTGGAAAGAGATGATGAAATAACAGAATGTATATATGACAAAAATAGCCTGAGGGGGAAATTAGGCTGAAAAAGAATAAAACAACAGAAAGTGTTCAAGCAGAGAAAAAAAGATCAAAAACTTGGATGGAGAGGACAGAGCATGTTGTACAATATTTTATGAAAGGATGGAGCATACTTTCCATCTTTAAGGCTTATCACTTTCTTAGTCTCAAAAGATTTAAACTAAAGCAGTTTTCTGGCACCTGATCACGCACTCCTGTTTTACAAGGATGTAATTCCTTCTATTTGTTTTTCTGTATTCAGATGTTGCCCCTCTCCATTACCTTAAAACCAGCTCACTGAATGCCAAAGCAGATGACTTCTAACACCAGCTCCTGTACACAGCATGTGTCTTTGTGGGCAACAGTGAAGATAAAATATGGCCCAAGTAAAATTGTTAGCAAAACATCCATTTCTTGCCTGACTCCCAGCATCACTTGCTGCAAATCTCACTTTACTACCGTTTTAGGTTTCTGCCCTTTAAGCATTAAAGTGTATGCAAAATTTTATTTTCAAATTAGTGTGTGGAGTCACTGTAATTGAGCAATAAATAAAATTAAAGAAAAAACAAGTTTCAGTCTTGGCTGGTGCTAATAAGAATCAGGTATAGCTGCAGTGGTGTTATTCCAATATCATGGAGTAATTGAAAGCAAAAGTCACAAGCAATTTGTTCCTGACTATCACACACAGTGCCAAGGACATATGAAAACATTGAGGTTTAACGCCAGCTAGCAACTAAGCCCCACACAGCCACTCACTCACTTCCCCTGCAGTGGGATGGGAGAATAAGAAGAGTAAGAGTGAGAAAACTCATAGGTTGAGATAAAGACACTTTAATAGGTAAAGCAAAAGCTGCACATGCAAACAAAGCAAAACAAGGAATTCATTCCTTCCCTCCCATCAGCAGGTGGGTGTTCAGCCATCCCCAGGAAAGCAGGGCTCCATCACGTGTAACGGTGACTTGGGAAGACAATGGCATCACTTGAATATCCTCCCTTCCTTCTTCTCCCCCCAGCTTTATATGCTGAGCATGACATCACATAGTATGGAATAGCCCTTTGGTCAGTTGGGGTCAGCTACCCCAGCTGTGTCCCCTCCCAGCTCATTGTGCACTTCCCCCAGCCTGCTCACTGGTGGGGTGAGGAGCAGAAAAGGCCTTGGCTCTGTCTCAGCACTACTCAGCAATAACAAGAACATCCCTGAATTATCAATGCTGTTTTCAGCACAAATCCAGAACATAGCCCCATACTAGCTACTGTGGAGCACTGGAACTGGCTGCTGAGGGGTTTGTGGAGTCTCCTTCTCTGGAGATATTCAAAGCCCGCCTGGACGAAGTCCTGTGTAACATGCTCTAGGAGAACCTGCTTTAGCAGGGGGGTTGCACTAGATGATCTCCCGAGGTCCCTTCCAACCCTTGCGATTCTGTATGATTCTGTGATTCTATCCTAGCCAAACCCAGCAGGTTTGCAACGGTACTTTATTTTTAAAGAAATATCTTTGCTTATTTCTAATATTCTTTTTCACTATTTTGTTCTATTCTTCAAGAAAATAAAAAGAGCACTCTTATTTCATGGAGCAACAATGTGCGGAGATATTAAACCTGAAGTGATCAAACAGTAGGAGAGTCACAGAAGTACCAAGAGAAGGAATAAGCTGTGCTTTAATTAGCAATCATTGGTCCTTATCAGTTTACCAATTTGTATTTCCTGAAATAGACAAGATTTTCAGCATATCTTGAATTTAAACATGCTGAAATCTGATGGAAGCCAAAACTGACACAAGCAGGTATAGGAGTACTCTGCTGAGGGATTTTATAATCTGGTGTACATAGGTTCAGAACTGTAAATATAATTATTCATAACTCATGTACTTGATAAAATTGATAACAAAAGAATGCATGAGTTGCTTTATAGCTGCAACACACGATGGATGCAGTAAGTGATATAAACCAGAGCCATATTTTATGTTCAAGCTTGCATAACATTCTTTCTCAGAGAAGTTGTTTGCCATCTTCACAGTCCTGAGACATATACATACACCTTTGCAAGAAGATATTTTGGATGACTACATAAATGGAATCATTAGCAACACAGACAAAAATAACCCACGGATGGTTGTAGGCTCATTATGAATAGGGTTTCTGGGTTTTTTGTTTGTTTCTTTTTTACTTAGTTTAAATCCATCAAAGCCAATAAACCAATGAATGTGTCTAAAGCATTGTTCATAGGTATGTTATTTACTTTATTCTTTATCAGGAAAAAAATAAATAAAAGAGGGGCAATCATAGTAGGGTTTAATGGCAGAGTTAAAGCTTTTAGTCTCTCCCGAATCTCTTGCAGGCATCTGGGTTTTTTAAGATGTGTGATTAGGGCTTTAGTTTATTTATTCTCTAGGTATCACAGATTTTCCTGTGATGGCTCATTTACTCTGGGAGAATTCCCTTCCGGACTACAGAGATTCCAACCCAAGGTTCACAGGTCATGGTGGGGAACACAGGAAGGAGTTCAATGGTAAAGTGGTTTTAGCAATGCATTGTTCTGTAATCTTAACTACTTCTACAATTTTAAATGGATAAGAAACAGCATTTCCTCTATACTATAACCCCACTCTTCCAGGGAGACAGAATGTATTAGTAAATATCCCCTCCCTGACTTCTGGGCATCAGGTTCCCCTGGAAATACTGGGGGTCAGAGCACAAGGGTGGCCTTTGTTTCACTTTAAGGTAGCCCCATGCGAAGGATGCCATCACAGATATTTTTCAAAGTTCATGTGAAACTATTTTCTCATATTTAGCTACCGGTGTCATACTAGCCTGCACTCTTAATTGCCCTCCTCTGCTTCAAACAGCCACAGTTCCCCAATTTAGATGCACCACAGCAAAGCTTAATCATTACCCATCCCCGCTGTCCTTTAGTTATTTGGCTCTGGAAAACTATAAACTCATTCTAAATAACTTTGATACTTTAATTTCATTTGGAAAATTTCCCTTCCAATGCACTCTGGCTGTGGCAGAGAAGCTATTCCAATGGCTAATTAATGCATTTACATGCCCCTTGTAATTATGCAGCAAAATATCTTCTCAGAAAAAGGCACATTCATGTTGGATTACTGGGAATCACTGACAAAGAGATTTTTCCTTTTTGAACAGCACTGAACAAGCCAAATTCAGTGGTTCATACACAGCACTGATAGCCACCTTGGAGATATTCAGAATATTGTTCGATTGCTGCTCATCAGAATATGTATTTCTATCGTTCATTTTCTCTGAGATATAGCTTTTGTTAATCATGATGGGCTTTCACTTTAAACAAAATGAGAGTTGTTGTTCTTAGGTACCAATGCAATTCATTACAACCTGTCACAGAAAGCAAATGCTGACACTGTGCATGGACAAAATCCAACAGCACACACCTATCTACAACAAAAAGAAAAATGCTTGAGACAAAAAGCCCTATCTCATTGTATCAGTCTGCGTTTGTTTGACTAACCATTCACATATCACTGCCTGGGGCTCCTGTGCTATCATTTTGTAACCCTCTGACAGAGGCCATTTGGATTTTTAATGTCTTCCCTATGGAAAGTAATTAAGGCAGATGAAAACCTTTGTACTGCAATGGTTTAGGGGTTTTCTTTTGCTACTAATTATTTTGACTGAAAAGGAAACCTTTGTTGCAGCTCTTGGTACAGTCAGGTGTTTTATAGCTTTTCCTGTATAGCTGCTCTGAATATTCATATTTGCTGGACTAAGTCCCACAGTTGGCAATTGCCATTATACTGCAGGAGAAGCACTTTAGCAGTGAAGGAAAGCTGCCCTGACATTCCCTTCATTTG
The DNA here is from genome assembly GCA_017310255.1 of Butorides virescens. Classification (NCBI taxonomy): domain Eukaryota; kingdom Metazoa; phylum Chordata; class Aves; order Pelecaniformes; family Ardeidae; genus Butorides; species Butorides virescens. Next base: position 10,173 of record JADKXX010010513.1, on the reverse strand, counting down.
GTCTTGCCTACCTATATCTCCTACCACAGCTCATGGCTATCTTAGGCAGTGTTATTGGAAAAGTTAATATAAAGAACCTTTTGGCCAGTTAGAGAGGTCAAAAAAACAGAACAGAAAATATTTTTTTTTTAAATATGGCAGTGCACTTTCCATTCACCTGGTTGTCATTAATATATTGATATTTAAATATTAAGTTTTCTAATCAGGACATTTCTGTATAGTTATCAGGCTGTTGTTTACATCCAGCAGCCAATTAGAATCGGTTGGGTTTTCTGACAAAAAAAATAAAATGCTTTCCAGTACCTTCTGGAAAGAAACAATTAACAGATAATCTTCCATGACTGCTCTCAACAACAGTATACATTTCATTATTGTTTGTCATCTCTCGCCTTCAGTACATAAGCAGAGAAAGATTTTCCCAGGGGTACATCTATGTCAACATGTGGTTCTATGCTGACAGGTTCAAATTAGTAGTTGACATGAATTATCATAAAACTTGACATCTTTCCTCTTCATCACTGAAAATTAAATGTAATTGAGGAAAGCAGCAGTAGGTGGAATTAAAGCTTGTCCATTTAGAGCTCTAGTGATAAACACCAGAGATTTAGAAAATAAATACTGAGTTTAGGGAAGAGCTGGTGTGGGAGAAGAAATCAGAACTGCAGTTGAAGAACTTGCTTAACAATAGACTTGAGTGTTTTGAAATAGGTATGAGACAACAGCAGACAAAGTGCTTGGCTGAAACCTAAAGACCTTTTGGCATGGTGAAAAAGGGTAGAAGAAAGACTTGGCATTAAAAAGGAGAAGAATAAGGTAGGGTAAAATAGGTTGGGCAAAAAACAGCCAGTGAAAAACATTGATGAAAACTTGGCTGGCAACAGAAAGCATATGAGTAGTTTGGATACAAACCATTCATTTTTATTTCAAGAGGGAAAGGATTCTCTATCCTGAAAGCAGGAGGCAAAGTGCTTGGAAATCTGTGTTCATTTCCCTCCTCTGCCATGAACTTTTTATGTGCCCTTGAGCCAGCCACTTGTGCCAACATTTTAAAATGCAATTGTCCTAATTAAACCATGACTTTTAGATGGTCTATTGGGCATCCACACCATCTCCAGAAATAGAGAGACACTGTAACTAGGAAAAGAATCATAGAATGTTTTGGGTTGGAAGGGACCCCTAGAGGTCATTTAGTCCAACCCTCCTGCAGTGAGCAGGGACACCACTAACTAGATCAGGCCGCTCAGAGCCTCGTCCAACCTGGCCTTGAATGTTTCCAGGGATGGGGCCTCCACTACCTCACTGAGCAACCTGTTCCAGTGTTTTACCACCCTCATTGTAAAGAATTTCTTCCTTATATCTAGTCTAAACCTACCCTGGTTTAGTTCAAAACCATTACCCCTTGTCCTGTCACAGCTGGCCCTGCTAAAAAGATTGTCCCCATCTTTCCTATAGGCCTCCTTTAAGTACTGGAAGGTCGCAATCAGGTCTCCCCGCAGCCTTCTCTTCTCCAGGCTGAACAAGCCCAACTCTCTCAGCCTGTCCTCATAGGAGAGGGGCTCCAGCCCTTGGATCATTTTAGTAGCCCTCCTCTGGACCCGCTCCAACAGTTCCATGTCCTTCTTGTGCTGAGGGCTCCAGAGCTGGATGCAGTACTCCAGGTGAGGTCTCACCAGAGCTGAGTAGAGGGGCAGAATCCCCTCCCTCGCCCTGCTGGCCACGCTTCTTTTGATGCAGCCCAGGACACGGTTGGCCTTCTGGGCTGCCAGTGCACATTGCTGGCTCATGTCCAGCTTTTTGTCCATCAGTACCCCGTTAAACCTAGAAAACCACTGAAGAAATTAACAGATGGCTCAGAAAAGTATATTAGGAAGATTAGATGTACAGCTCTAAACAAACTGTGTCTTTTTATGATCGTTTTAGTTTGTGTGGATGTTAAAACCCTGAAGTTTTCCCCGAAATTATGCATGTGAACGGAACAATAAAACTTCAAAAGTATTTCAAATAGGATTACCCAGGCTAAATGTAATTTTTTAATACTCAGTTCTTTCTTGATACATGTAGAACACTGCCGGTTTATAATGGTTGGGCAGATGGTACACAAACCCTTAGTCTCCAAAAAATCATTGTTAGCACAGCTTGACTTAAGAGGCCAGAAGTGTTTGGTCTGCATTTTTCGTACCCTAAAATTTAATTTCTTTAACATGGCTAGAAGAACAGTATTTCCCCCTCTACATTCAGAGTAACTTTCCATGACAAACAATGCCCAAAAGTTTTAAACAAGTCATGAAGAACCGTTTCTGCCCTGCCCCCAAAACTTGTTCCATTTTCATATCCTACCATGCACCTTTGCTACAGAGTTCCCAGGTTAAGCTAGGCAAATCATACACGCATTTTCACTGTCCACTCATTTTGTCGGACCTCAGCTTGGGAGTGATATTTGCAGCCAGTGATACCTTAAGGGTCAAAAGACCCCCAGATGTAAGCAGCTTACATGCATAAGATTTAGGCCTTACTGATGTTTTTGCTAAAATTCAGTAGTGTCTAGCTTGCTGTTGCTTTGCTAAAGTCAGTAGTGTCTAGCTTGGGTGTTTTTCTAACAGTGTCTAGCTTAGATGTTTTTTTGAAGTCAGTAGTGTAGCTACTTATTAAATTTAGAACCCTATTCAAGGACGAGAAGAATCAGGGGGGTGGAACAGAAGGATAATAACGGTTTGGCTAGACTAGAAGGAATGACAACTAATTGATGCAGGAAGATTTGTGGCTCCTTACGAAGGACAGTTTTTGATAAGAACCAGGAGTTTACCTCAAGAACTGGTCTACACCAACCCTGCAGTTTGGGCAAGAGCCAAGGAGCAACTGAGTCTGCGCAAGAACAAGAGGTTACTAGCGGTGACGAAGAGGAGCCAGCAGCCTTCATCCCCATGACCCCCGACGACCACCACCAGGAGGCACTGAGCAAGTGCAGTGGGGAGGGATTTTTGGAAATGACCACCTGAAGCTAATTTTAATACAAAGCGGAGACAGGTTATGCATATGTAAAAGCATATTGGGAAACTTTATGCATATGTAATACTTTGCTACATATAAACGGGGCAAGTTGCCGCTTGTAGGTATGCACGTTAGGTGGAGCGATCCCCCGTGCATCCAGCGCCGTGAATAAAGAATGCCTGCCTTTTAACACTACATTGGTGTTACGAGGTTCGTTCTTCCCAATTTCAGTGACACCAGGGCTGCTTAAATTGGTTTGTTTGACGAGCAATATCTGCTGCAAAAGGAGTATGTAAAGTTTTTCTGTTTATTTCTTGTAAAGGTATAAAATTAATCATGCAATAAATCTACTTATTCTCCTGTGTGCTTAATACTATCAAACAAATATCCTGTTCATTCTTTCTCACGCATATTTGCGATAGTGCCACTGAGCTGTAGCTTCAAATTTCTACTTTCCTTCAGTTTGGCTGAGGATTTCTTTAGCAAATTCTCTCTCACCATTTTCGCAGCAGGCCTAAGTCAGATCTTCCTCCTTAACATAAAACATAAGCCACCTTGCTTTGCCCTTATTTTTTTGTTTTGTATTAAGAAAGAGCAATCCAGGCCACTATAGATGAAGATATCAAAGTTCAACTTAGCTTTTCATAGGTTTTCAGTTTATTCTGCTTAGAACTTACATTCAGAGTCTTTCACATCACTTGCACTTTTAACCCATTACAGTATTATTAGGGTGGCTCTATTTTCAGTGCCCAGCAGCAGCAATTGGTTAAGGTGCCATGGCATTCCAGTGGCAGAAGAAGGGTTCAGACCTGCAGTTCCTGTGTTGCATTCCCAGGTCTCCCTGGCATGCCCTACAGACACTGGAAGGACAATTGGCTGACTCCATGCCATGTCACACAGACGTCCTGCTCCTTGGACCCAGGTGTCCCTTGCATTTCCCCATCATTACATTAGACAATTCTCAACAGCAAAGGCACACAGGTAGAACTTTCCATGCAATGCAGTGCAAGCATTGCAGCCACGTGCTATCCATGACAACTGAATCAATCAAATTGTGAAATTCCCTTGTATTGTATCCAAAATCTCCTCTTTAAGTATTGATGTCCTGTGTAATCACCTCAGAGGTGACTGATGAGAATTAGATAGCTGCCAGTGGTGGCTCAGTTGATAAATTGGTTCACATTTGAGGCACTATACCATGAGATCAGGTGGCCTCAGACTGGCATTACACTCCTCTTAAATAGCCTGGCAGATTACTGGATTAGAGTTGGCATGGACAGGAAAGAAACTTTCCAATGAGAAAAAAAAATGGATATGTCTGGCAGGACAGAGGCTACTTCTTTATTCTGAGGGTGACAGAGCACTGGAACAGGCTGCCCAGGGGGGTTGTGGAGTCTCCTTCTCTGGAGATATTCAAGGCCCGCCTGGACGAAGTCCTGTCTAGCATGCTCTAGGAGAACCTGCTTTAGCAGGGGGGTTGGACTAGATGATCTCCCGAGGTCTCTTCTAACCCTTGCAATTCTGTGATTCTGTGATTCTGTGATTCTTCATATCCAAATATACAGCAGCTATAAAATCACATATTCCACTGAGGTGAACACAGCAACCCTTTGGACCTGGCCATTTTCTCAGCTCCATCCATACTCTTTGACTGCACTCAAGGTAAATACGCTCACTGCTACCATAATAGCATACGCAGTAATGAATAACAGGGTTTGACTTGATTTTTAATCAAATAAGGCTGTCCCCATTAAGCTGAATTGTTTGTATTTCAGTATAATGTTTTAATTCTACTTTAATATTTCCCCCATTTAAGATAAATTTGCAGATCTAGTTTTCCATTTATTTTCAGTTCCTTAATCTTTTCCTCTGCCTAGTGAATGGGAATTATCTTGGCGCCCTGTGATGTCTATGTTCGGCCAGCAATGTTCATTTAGAGGGTACACAAACACTTCCACATGTTGGTATTTTGAAATCTGGAGTTAATTAGAGTAATTTGTATTCAAACAGGCATATCAAGAAGAAAGCAAGAGGAGGCTGGATTTCTTGGTGTACTGCCTGAAGATGTGCATTAAAGACATAAGGACCCAAAAAGACATAAGGACTTCAGATGTCCTTAGAATATTAAAGCAATGCACAGCCTGTAGGAAAATGCAGTAAGTTTTGTTACACCAACCGGTACATCCAAAAGAAGCACACATGCTCCTGGGCACATAACTCTGAGCATGGCAGCTGATGACCAGGTATTTATTTGCCTAGCAGAGGCTGAGTGGTTTCTGTCAAGGACAGTGCGGATATCCTCAGATAGAAAGGGAACCAGTGTCTGGGAGTCCAACAGGGAGGGATGCAACAAGGGACAGCAGCAGAGTCCTCTCACAAAGACAGGTGGCAGTCTCCCTCTACCTCCACCTAAGAAAAAGTAATGAAGCTCTGCCCACACTGGGTCCAGCTATGAGCATGTCCATCATGAGTCTTTTTCCTGAAGAGTTTTTAGGCTACAGAAAATGCAGGGTGAGTGAAAGCTGATGAATGAATTAGCAGTAATTGTTTCCCCCACACCATAAAAAAAACCCACCCCAAACCCGCACAAACGCAATGACGAAAACCAAAACAACCATAACCGTAGGATAGAGTTTTGACTCGAAGTGCCCAGTAGCTCCATTGAGCTCTGAGGCATTAGGAAGACATTTAGAACCAGAAAATGAGTTATTTTACTGTTCAGAATGATCCCCTGAAACAAGAAAAAAATTTAAAAAAATATATTTAAGGCAGCTCGTAGCATTGGTTTCACTATTATTTCACCAGGTGCTCACTAGGGCTTTCATTGTACATAAAGTTGCTTGGGCTGTTGATGACTAAGAGCTGCAGCTACTAATTAAAAATATTTACTTCACTTCCCAATCTCTTATTTAACATGCCACAGCAGACCTCAGCTGTATTCAGTAGTCTCACTAGCCATTGCCAGCAAACACTGATGGTTTATCACACAGAAAAAAGCTCCAGGCTCTGATCTCAGCGGTGTACAGATGTGACTATGCACTCTGCTCAAAAGAGCTCTACCATAGAGGGGCAGGAGCAGATTACTTTTCAGAAAGAGGATGCAGCAACCCAGAAGAAGCATTGGGAAGCATGTGTTTCCTCCCCAGTGTTCAGTGAATACAGAAGGAAGCAGGTATAATCTCTCAACCTCCCATAGTTTGTGGGCCAGACCAGGCTAGTGAGACATACAAAGGAGGCAGCTTGGGACACAACTCTGTGGTGGCATCTTACCCACCACCCACTGCAGAGTCCACAGAATAACACAGTATGTTGATGGGGGGAATTTCACAATACCTTACAGGAAGCAATGGGCTGTCCAATCATCCCTGACAGTAAAAACATTCCTGTCACTAAGGCAGGCCTTCAAGGGTGGGCACACACAGGCAATCCATACATGAGCTATGACAAATTGGGTGACATAGCATGTATTTCAGAAAGAATCTCTTCATGGGTACATGTACCACTATAACCAAATATTTGGGATTCCAAATGCTTTCTTTTCTAAGTTTTTTTTTTCATTTTATAACCAGAAGAGGTATTCTCCAACCAAATCATATACCTTTTTGCCTATTTCTAAAAGAGATTGCCAAGTCCCCTCAAAAAAAGACATGCAACCCAGCACAATATTTCCTGAACTCACAAGTTTCCAATATTCTCCATCATACTCAGTGGAAACTAAGATTTTAAGCACACATCAAATAGTAACAGTTACATAGATGTTACATCTCAAGAACTTTAAATATCCACACAGAACAGTTAAGGTTAAATTTACTCAAACCATTGAAACGTGAAGCAGTCACAACCACATATTAACTTTACTCCAAGGAAAAAACGTGCAGAGAAACAATAATTTCTAAAAAATGCCTAACTAGTGCTAGTTTTCCAAGTAGAAAATTAAATTTTCCACTGCTTTCCATTCCTTCAGATTCTTAGAAGAGCTTCATTCATCACTGAGCAAGCTTGGGTTTTCACTTTAGCTGTTCCCCATTTTGTTCCACAGCTTCTGATCTTATCAGTTGCAAGTGCTGCAGACTTAAATCACATTTGGAATCTGCTGACACCAGTACACATAATGAGCAACCCAAAAGTTACAGGATAAGTCAGAATTTCTTGATTTGAAGAAAATAGAAACTCAGTGGGGGTGAGGGACAGAAGCGTTGAGGTGAAGTGTATGGGGAACAGCAGCATGAGCTTACTTCTTCACAAGTCACAGGTATAACATTTAAAAATCAATATCTAGCTTATAAAATTTAATTCCCTTTGCCTCTGACAGAACTTTTCTTTCCCCCAGAAAATTCAAAAGAGTCTGTAAAAGGAGTTGCAGAAAGCCAGTATTTTTTTACACTAACATCAACATGCACAGTATTAAAACCACTGAGATTTTTTTCTTTTTATTACAGGAAAAAAGGGGGGCTTTAACATATGCAGGGCTCAGTAGAAAAACAAATGCCATCCCTGTTGCTTTCAGATTACATATACACAGAATTAAAATGAACTTACATTTTTTCTACTACTGCATCAAAGTTGTGTTGTTAGGCACAGTCTTAAAGGAAGCAGGAGGACATACTAAAATAAGTACTTCAAAATAAGCAAGAATAGTACTAAGGCTATTCAAAAGAACATATTTTAAAAAAATACACCAAACCAGCACTAAAATATCCTAAATGAAAGAAAAAATCAAATAGACAAATAAATATAGCCAAGAACTTTTTCTGTGTAAACCATGTCTTTGAAGCAAGAGTAATACCTGCTAAAGAGCTCTTTATATCCCCATTCTGCATGCTCTTTGGCACTGGTGGGTTCCTATTGACTTCAGCTGCCCATTTTTACAGCAGCTGTTTCCTTCACTCCCCATTGCAAGTGTGCCTCTGCTTTGGGCGTTTTCATCCCTCCTTCCTGGACATGGTTTATGAGCTGTGTGAGAATCAGCCACAGAGAGTGGTGTAAAGCAAACATCTATGCTAAGGTGTCTAGGTCTGCAGTGAGGAAAGATGGGAGGTAACCAGACACTGTACAAAAACACCCTATGGCAAAGCATTAACAGTAACTCACTGCAGATAGGGTTTAAATCAGACATTGACCTCAAGCCTTGGACTTACAGTCTCTAGCAGTTCTGTGGCTGAAATTCTGCTTTTGCTGCTGCAGAGAGCAAGTTCCTTTTGATCTGGTTCTCAAAACAGTGGCATGAAGACCCCTGCTAAAGACTACAGAAGGCATCCTATTTCAGGATTAGGTACTCTAGTGACAAAATGTTTGTTTATGGTAAATACAGAGATAATTATAAGAAAAAAGATGAAATCCTAAATGTAGCTTTCTGTGCACTCACTGTACTGCGTAGCCAGAACCCAAAAGCCCTCACCCTAATACAGTAAACTTTCCAGCTTGCATAAATATGGATGTAAGTTATCCCTGTGCTTCCTGCTTTTCTGAAGCAATCAGAAGCACTCGGTTTGGGTGTGTTTAGGAGCACAAGAAATAGTATTACAATTTTTTTTTAAAGAAATCTGGAAAAGTCATATAGCTTTAGATGTAGATTAGTAGGTTATCTGGAGTACTCCATCATGTGTCTGGGTCACAGGGCGTTCACTTCTTACTTAGACTAGATTTGCTATCAAGGGTAGTGTAAAGGTGTAGTGCTCTTACCACAATTTTGGGGGCTATTTATTTAATGACATGACAAAATTGGCAGTTGTTTACTGATGGAAATATGTGAGTCAGTTTCTCTAGAAATAACCAAGTCTGTGGTAAACTAAAATTGATTTTGAAGCTAATTTTCCAGAGGACCTTCCACTGAACACAGAAAAATTTTCATCTCCATTAAAAAAAATCACTGGCCAGTTATCACATGTATAGCTCGTGCTTAACACACATGTGGCTATTCTTCCAGGGCACAGTCAGTATCTCCGGAAGGCTTTTCTATTTAACAAATATGCCTTCTCAGCACTGCTATCTAATTCAATTTTCTATTGACTCTCTGCCTCTGGGACTTTAATTTTCCAGGATGTGATTTTGGCTTTCAGCACCCTACCACTCATCACAGGGAGCTACAGTCCATACCTTTGTGTGCAATAAACCTTTAGGGCTGAAGAGGAAAGGCATACAGCTTTCTCTGTGACATTTCATTTCAGCAACTGTGCCAGATCTTTAAATATCCAGAGTACTTAGCTCATATTCATAGAGTCCTACTAGCTCATTAAGGGTCTGTGATTCCGTCATAACCCAGCAGAAGTAATATGTGCTTTGAAAGATCCACTTTCCTCAGTTCTCTGCCAGGTAAGAAGAGTTTGCAACAGCTTTCTCAGCTTTTGGTGCAATTCCCTTGCTCTATTGGAGTCAGATATTGCTGCGAGCTGTGTTTCTAGGCTAAAAATTCTTCCTCTCATTTCCACCATCCATACATATTTTACACCAGTGGTAGATTGAAAAAGATTAATTGGGGGGGAAAATGGCTTCTGAAAGGATTATGTTCCCATCATATTTGTTTCCTTCTGGTCTCTTTTGTAGCCTGCCTGAAATGAAAGTCACCTACTATTTTGTTGTTAATGCTTGTTTCATTACTGGCTCTCTCAACACTTTTAGAATATTCAGGTTCCCCCGCCTACTCCAATGGAGGGCTCTGTTCTCCACTGGTGCAGACTGATCCCCATCAGCCATGTCACTACCAGATCTTAAGTCATGCCAGCAATTCTTTAATATCTATTTGTTCCTGCTTATGCCCACAGCAGACACCTCCAAAGTTGTACTATTTTGTTTCATTTATGTTAACTGATTTTCCTAAGCTCCTGTGGCATATTCAAGAAAACAGTGTGCCACATTTTTCTCCAACTTGCAGGAGGCAGGGAATTAAACAGCTTGTTCTCACCAAATTTCTTTATTCTTACAGCACTGACAAATTAATGCTGCTTGCTCCAGTACAAATCCCTTTCAATCTTTCAGAGTTTGAAGGCGGCGAATCCCCACTTCTCCTTAAATAAATATAGATGCACAGGGAATACATTCAGGTCTATCAACTTTGGCTTTTAGCAATGATAAAACTTTGGCAGATGCTCCCATGGAAGTCACAATGCCGCTGGCTCCACAGTGAAGTGAGGCTAAAGGTTTAACAAAAGGACCTTTGTGAAGCCAACTGTAGATCCATCTTAAATT